>PYHX02000495.1:32824413-33067692 GCA_004302925.2 Cochliomyia hominivorax | reverse complement strand
TAAATATTTATTGTATTTTTTCCTGTCTAATATTTGAGAGATTGGATTACAAAACGTTGCCAGTTACTGACGTTGAGCCGAAGTTTGCAAATTTTGAATTATGACAATTTTGCAACAAATGGGCGACATTTTTCTCTTGAAAAAGCTCAATCATATTTTGTTAAGTAAAGAAAATTTCGATATGACTTGCAGATAAAGTACTTCCTCTAATGCCTTCGAATTTGCTTTACATGTAGTTTCGTTAAAAATACTTTAATTATTATAAAGAACAAAATAGTCCGGGAAATATAGTAAAATTTTGAATGTTTTGAATCTTAAATACCCTTCAACTCTACATATTGAAAAACTTTGCATTATTTGAAGAAAATAATTTTACAATTCATCGAGTATTAATCTTTTAAATTTCGAATCCGAAAATAACCTTATATGCTGTGAGTGAAATATGATCTCATGTTTTTGAAATTCCCTTGATATTTTTTGACAGCAAGCCAAAATCTTTTTCCGAAGGGAGCATTTTATTGGAGCTATATGGACCGTTATTCATCAAATAAATAACTTTAATTTAAGTCAGTTAGAAAAATAGATGGGCCACAATTTCAATAAAATTCATTAATATTGAAAAGTTTTATAAATTTCAACCCTTAATCTAGGAAGGAGACTTAAATGTGCAATTATGAACCGGCCTATCTTCTTTATATTAGAATGCATTTATTTAAACAATTTGAAAAAATAATTGTTTCGAATTACAACAGATTTAGTCTATATGGTAGAATTTGTAAGCTTCAAACACTATTACGGGATGGAACCTTATCTGAAAGCTAAGTTAAAAAAAGGCCTCAGCACAGTCTGATTATTATTTTTATTAATATAAAAATGTATGTGAGAACTTTTAGAAATTTATCTTCAAAATGACGTCCAACCCCGATTTTGGGGTGTATCAAAATTTGTAATAATGTATCCTTTAATTTTTTCTGCTAATCCGGTTTTGATTTTTGATACTATAATGAGGTACATACCGAAAACTGTCAACAGACAAGCGGTAGGTTAGTGCTTAAATTTTTAGGAAAAATATATATACTTTATGAAATCTTAAGAAATTCCTATATGTTGTTACAATCGTAATAAAAAACTTCAATGCTGATGGTGGAAGATCCAAAAATGTTACTAACTTTTTGAAAAAAAATCTAAAAATCGTTTTTTAACTTTTTTGTTTCAAAATATAACTATTTAAAGCATTCAGATGGATACATGGTATTATTAAAATTTCTAGAAAATACAGACAATATTATTAACAATATTTGAAAACAAATGATACCCAAAATTGTGTCTTCAAAGTTCAAAAATAAAAATATACCTCTTAAACTATAAGTGTTACCTCACACATGTAAACGTAAAGTCTTACAGGAATAAAATAAATATATTTTTTAATCGAATTTTAAAGTAATTTGAACCATTTTTTATTTAATTCATGGAATGACCTACTGACCCATTCAATTGCTCTTTTCCAAATTAACTGAAAAAAAACATCAGAAATGTCCAATGGATATTTCATTGAAAATGTTCTTTAGGTATTTACTCCAAATTTAAAAAACATCTTAAAGTCGTATGATTAATTTTAATTATACATTTTAATTAATATTAATTATACGCAACATATATAACAATTAAAAATACATATGTTTTTAGGTTTTGATAAGTTCTTGTTTCAATTAATTATTTATTTAAACTTAAATTGTATCCTTTGATTGTAGGGTACATAAAGCAGATACCAAGCAATTGTTTCCACTCACACACACACACACTCGAAAAATGGCATCCTTAAAATAACATGCAACATCTGTTTTCATTACATCAATGTGTTATTTTTACTTTTTTCTTTTTTCTAGAGCAAAGAAAAACTCAAGTACTTTTTTTAAGGTCTTATTATTTTTTTAAAGATTTTTTATTTTTTTCTATTTCACAAACGAACAAGTGTTAAACTTTGTACACAATCGTATTTACAAACAATAATAAAGGAATATCATTGTTATGTATTTAAGTAAACTTTCATGTAAATACTCTTACTTATTGCTAAAAATGTATACATATATAAACTAACAGTATTTGTAAATATATATTGTTACATAAATAATCTCTCATATATATGAAATACACTCACACACATTGAAGTGTATTGTTTATAATGTCGTCAGTATAAATGCTTTAGCATGTATGTGTGTAATGTATTGCAAGTTTATGGTCATAAAGCTTATTTTTATCGAGTTGTCAAATATGTTACTATTTTTTTGTTGTACATTTTATGTATTAAAGAGTCCTTTGGATTTTTTGCCAGTAAAATCAATATATAAAATAAAAAACCTCCCCCGCATACACATGTTCCTTTTAAGGTAATTTTTTCTATACTTTAAAAAGTGATATGTAATGATAATAAAATATTTTTTATAGTAAAAAAACGAATTGATAGTGTATTATTTATAGACTTAATGAGTAATAGTTTACAGATGTTTTTCGCTGAGAAAAGGTTTATGAAAATGATATTTTTAAGAAAATATATTTTTTTTCATTAGAAAATATTTAAGAAAAAATGTTTAAAGTTTGAATAGGAATAAAATGGAATTACATCTCCCTGCTCTTTCTAAATTAAAATAAAAATAAAAAATTTCTTATAAAAAGTATTTATAAAATTACAGTCCGAAAGGGACATTTTCTATAAGCATCATTTCATTTCAAATGGAATGACAAAGTTGGAGGCTTGTTGATACGTGAGTTTGGTGCAGTATAAACAAGTGAAATTTTCCTTGAACTTGAAGTTTTAAAATAAAGTATAACAAAAATATATTTCATAAATATGTCCAAATCTTCATTGCAAATTTAAAAAACATCCGCCAACAGATGACCAACAAAGCTCCTATATAGAAAAGCATTTCTTCAAATTTTATTTCTCATACGTTTAATATTTATGAAAATCGCGAGAGTCGACACAAAATTTATCAAGATTCTCATATGAAGCTCAATTTACACCACGTATATTAATTTACAGTCAGATTTGACTGTATATTTTGAAGGAAATCATAGTTTTTGATGGAATTAAGATTTTTTTAACATTCAAATCTCAAATATCGAGTAAAAACAAATAAATTTTGTTATGAAAACATCTGAAATATCTGAAATTCTGTTTTTCTAGAAACGAGATCTCGAAATCTTTTAACCCAAGTATTATTTGATCTTTTTCTCATCAAGTTACTTTTGTAAAACATTCCAGTTTTTTATATTAAGCAAATAATATATTGTTCATCTTATTAAAATGGTTGACTAAAAAGCGTATCAAAACTACTCAATATTTTCACACAGAACCCCAAGAAAAAGCATTCAATGGTTTGCTATCAAACTGTTTCTAAATTATTAAACTGAACCATGGACAAGTAATAGAAACCCTTTTTCAGGTAGAAGGAATGATGTTAGAAAGCATGAAGAAAAGCTCCCAACAAATCCGGTAGGAGAGCAAACCGAATAGCTCAATGCTGTTTAGTACGAAAAGTTAAATCCAGGTTTTTTCTTAATTTCTCATAACAGATTTATTTCGATTTCAAATCTTTAATTTATTATATTAAAATATCTCATATTAATATTTTGACTAACTAAAAATTCAGCTGAGTAACATTATAGTTTCTTTTGAATGGATTAAAGTAAATTTTAGAATAAAACTTTTAACGAACGTTAAGTTTTCTTAACGAAATTTTTGCAAACAACAAGATAACAAAACGCTCAAATAATGACAACACAAGGTGACAATTTAAACTTAAAAGCTTTGACATTATCAACAATATCATTTACCTAAGAAAACGAACCAACACAAACAAACAAACATGAAAATATAAACTTAAAACTCAAATACCAACATTAACAAAGGAACTAGTAAAAGTAACATTTTGCAAAAAAAGGAAACTCAACAGTACAACTATTAAAAGAACTAACAACTACTAACACACTTACACTATTGGACATAAGCAAGTTAATAAAGAATTTAAGGACTAAGACAAATTATTTGATTGTTTTAAAAGAATTTTTAAAAGATATTTTTAATGAGTTGATATTCCAGAAAAATATTATTTACATTTTTTCATAAAATCCAAAAAGATACCAATTTCCATGAACTCTTTCTAAACCTAAATAAACCAACTGAAAAAAGTAACAACTTAAACCAAAATTTGTGCATGCGTTTTTTAAAAAAGCTTAAGTTTTTTCCAAAACTTCTTTATCCAACATTTAGCAGCAAAACATACAACGAAAAGTGATAAAGAAAATGAAAATTAAAAAAAAACGGAAATAACAAATTTTGTAAGACGAAACTAAAATAAGTAAAATAGAAAATTTACATTAAAACCCACACAAACACAAAGTTAAAGTTTCAAAGACAAACTTACTTTCTTTCTTATTCTCTCTCTCTCACACACACACAAACTTCCTTAACTAGTTGTTACTCTTAGTGACAAAGTCCTTGTATTAGTTTATAGAAGGAATCACTAACAGTAGTAAGGAAACACAAGTGATTATCCCGTAAGTAAGTGATTAATCACATGCCAGTGCGTGATTATCAAACAAAACAGGCAGCATCAGGCGTCACAGTGTCAAAATGTTCAGGCATGATATGAAACTTAAACGTGATCATATTTAATATTTGATTTCTTCTTTCGAAATGTAACTCATTTTTCCTCTATTTACAAATAAACGTTTATTCTGCTTGCAATAAACTAAAGAACGAAATAGAAGACGAAAGAAAGAAGGAAATAAATAAATGAAACGAAAACAGAAAAGTCGTTAAATATGTGATATTAATATTTGAAACGTGGTAGATGAACGATTGAATAAATACGTGTAAGATTGAAATGTGTATAGAAATGTTAATGTGTTTGTTTGATTTTCGAGATAATGATGTGACCAACTTAGAAGATGAATTTGTCAATTTAAAGTAATTAAAATTCAAAAACTACAAATCAGTTGTTCAATTCTAGTTCAGTTCTAGTTCTAGTTCAATTCTAGTTCAGTTCTAGTACAGTTTTAGTTCTTTTTTAGATTCTGATTCAGGTTCGGGCTCAAATATTTGATAATTCTGGTTTATATTAGAGACCAATTTCTAGTTCAGATTGTAGTTCTGACTCTAGTTTTCCAGATTCTAGAGCAGATTATAATTCAGTATGAATCCCAGGTTTTGGTTTGGCTTCTAGTTTTCTTTTCAGTTTAAATCTTACGATCAGATACTTGTTTAGATTCTAATTCACTTTCTGTGTCAAATTGCTCAAACACTATTTCTAATTTTAGTCCAAACTCTTGTTTAGATTCTATTTCAGATCTTTTCAAATTTAAGTTTAGAGTGTTGTTCGAATTTTAGTTTAGATACTTGTTCAGATGGTGACTATAGCCAAATTCAAGTTCATATAATAGTTCAATATTCAATTCAACTAATAATACTTGAATTGAATTGATTTATGCCGTCAAATGTATTTTAGTTGGTCCCATTAACATTACATAAACAATCTGCCCTCGCATATATAATTTTCTTCAAATAAAACTTTTTAATTCACAAGTCAAACATAATTTTTATTGTCACTAAAGGTGTGCGATGTTTGACTCAAAAACATGCTGACTTCTTGCGAGTTTTCCAGGTGTTTGTGTTCAAGTGTCCTTAAAAACATAAACATATGAGTCTGAAAACTATTATAAAACTCCTTTAAGTTATAATAGTTTTCCAATAGAAATAAATACATAGAAGTTATTACACACTAACATTTATATAATTTACGTGTGTATTAATATTTTTTTTTGTATGTGTATGTCAAAATGTTTGTGTTTAATCTATAAAATAAATAATAAATTTATCGTTTGTCAGCAGTTAAATGATTTAATACGTTTAACTATCTCAAATTATGTATGTACGTACTCATAATGAATTAATAATTCATTATATTTTAAGTAAACACATACACATACAACCTCTTGGATTTTCTTTATTGAAGACAATTTCCGTTAAGACAACCAGCAATACTTTTTGTGAAAAATTTTTAGGGAATATTTTATTTTTTGCTTCATTTTGTTCGTAACATAGAAATAGTGGAGAAAACAATAAAAAAGAATCAAGTGTCAAAAACTGTCAAACATTTGTGCGTTTTTACTGCATCAGGGCTTACAAAATAATAATAAATCGTCAAGTTTATTTGAAGTGTTTATTGAATCCGTGACATCAACAGCTTCGACATTTATTTTCCATTTTCCAAACACCAAATGTCCCCAAGCACTGCAGAATTTTACTCTCTGTGATATAACGATTTTGGGTTTTTTATTTTTTATTATTTTTTTCATAAAACATTCAATCTTTTTTCTCTCGATTTTACTGCCAATGTCAGTGAACAAATATTTGTTTGTACAAGAGTGGTCCAAAAGGGTTAAATAAATGGGGAAAATAAATAAATTTGAAAAATTTAGATGAGAATAAAATTTGAGATTAAATATTTCTTTCACTTATTCAGATTCTATTCCAGATTATAGATGTGATTGTATCGGATAAAAGTTTGGATTTAATTGTGGAAAGATTAAATTCTAATTTAAATTTTGGTTCAATTGATTTTAGTTACGATATTAATTCAGTTTATAGTTGAGATTATAGAATATATTAAAATGTACATTAAAGTGAGAAGTGGATTCTTGACTTTGATTTTTAATCCATCTCAAATTCCAGTGCAATTACTAGTTATGACTCTAGAGTTAAGATAAGATTATATTCCACTTTCTATCTTAGAAGAAAATTCTTCTTGACTTAAATCAGATTCTACCCCAGCGTCTACTTCGTATTCCAGTTCAGGTTCTACTTCTAATTCTAATTCAGATTTTGGTTTTCATTCTAATTCAAATTCCAGTTCGAATTCAACTCAGATTCTACTTTACAATATTGTTCAGAATGAATTTTAGATTTTGTTTCCAATTCTAGTTGAAATTCTATTTCAGATTCTATTCCATATTCTTATTAAAGTTTTAGTTCAGATTCAAGTTCAAATTCTAAATCCAATTCCTGTTCATATTCTTATTCAGAATTACCTCTGATTTTAGTTCAGATTCTAATTCAAATTCTTATTCAGATTCTAGTTGAAATTCTAGTTCAGATTCTTATTCGAAGTCTAGAATTCTTATTTTGATTTTAATTTAAATTCTAATAAAGGTTCTAGTTCACATTCTTGCTTCAGATACTTGATCCAATTTTTCTTCAAATTATAGTTCAGTTTCCAGATCATTTCTACTTCATATTCGAGTTAAGATTCTTTTCAGATTCTAGTTCTAATTCGTGTTCAGATTATACTTAACATTCAGGTACTACTTCAGATTCTAGTTCTGATTCCATTTCAAATTCTGATACAGATTTTAATTCAAAATTTTGTTGAAACTCTAGTTAGGATTCCAATTCAATTCTGGTTCTGAATTTAAGTCAAGGTTTTATTCATTTTTAGTTTTAATTCTATTTCAATTTTTGTTAAGATTCTACGTAGAGTTTTAATTTCAGTGATTAGTTCAGATTCTGGTTTAAATTCTTATTCAGATGTTCAAAAATTCAATTTGAGATTTCTAGTCAAATTTTCATACATATTTCCAGTTATATTCTAATAATTGTTTAAAATAGTAATCTGATTCTAATTCATATTAAAGTTTTGATTCTGATTCAGATTCAAATTATGATATAAGCAAAACTTTTGATTCAGTTTCTAATACAGATTTTGGTCTTGTGATTCTATTTCAAATTATAGTTTTCTTTACTCAGATTCTATTTTAAATTCTTATACAGACATAATTCATTTTTACTGCGAAATTGCAATTTTAATCTTATGTTTATAGTCAGATTTTCGTTTATAATATAATTCAAATTCTACGTTGAATTAAACTTGATATTCTAATTCAATGTTTCAAAAATTTTCCACTTTGTGTAGAAATTTTCAATCCTCTTGGCAACTCTTTTTACTAAGTAATATTTGATAATATAAAAATCATTCGACCCTAGAACATCATTATCAACCTAAAAATTTATTTATCACCAACACTTACAACATGCAATAATACATAATAATGATTTTATTATTTGGTTTATTTTTACAAATTTTTTTCTACAACTTTATTTTGTTACCCAAAAAAAAAACTCATCTTCCGTTTTTTCAACTTGTTTAAATGTTGGTAAATCCTTTCGACGTGTGCTCAACAAATGTCGGAAATGTTAAAATATTTGTTTAAAGATTCGTGAATTCGTTTTGTCATCCATCAAATAAAACAATAAAAACCACAAATAACTGTTAAGTGCAAAATTTGTAAACATATCAATCAGCTAAATATCTAGATATTTTTATTTATTTAATAATCTTTAGACAATATAATTACATTTCTTGATATGAGAATTTCGGTTTGTAATTTCATTTATTTATGGTTATTTAAAAATCTATCAATTTATTATATCATTTTATCACACACTGTATTTGCACCCTAATATTATGCTACACATTTATGATCAGTGTCTGTGTATTTGTTGGTAGTAGTCTGCTGAAACCTATGATGGACTCTTTTACGTTTAGAATGGGATTTGTTTGGCATTACCAAACGTATAAGAGAGATTTTTTGATGATTTTGTTAAAGCAACAACACAATGTTGATATAAGTGTTATATTTTATATATAAACATATTCTTGTTGCCTGTATTTTTCCAATATATTTTCTTGTATTTGGTATTAATATTTGTTCATAGAGTTATTATATCTTGTGTAAACATTAACACTTATAAAACAAAATGAATCCTGCAGTTCCGGAAATTATGATCGATTATTTAGGATTTTTATTAGAACTAATTTTTATAGCATCTTTTGTTTTATTTTTTTATTTAAAATATCATTTTTAAATAAATATTTTAATTTCAGAATTTTTAGTATACCGATTTTTAAAACTTAGTTTTGAATACTTCAGGGTTTTCTAGAACGCAAATATTAAGATATAATATTTACTTAACTGAAATGTTTGTGTGTTTGTATAAAAATATGATTTTTTCATACTTTATTTGTTGTTAAATATTATTATCAAATAAATATTTGTAAACTTACCTGTAAATATACTTTCATCTTTAAATTTTTTTATAAGTTTCTGAAATAAAAGATTATTTAAAGTGTTTTTTTTAAGAAAGTTTCATCAAAATGTTTTCTGAAAAACGATCTTGAAATGTTTTTTGAAAAAGTATGCATAGATTTATGTCTGCTAAAAAATTAATCGATATGTAGATATTTTAACGGCCAGAAAAAATAGTCCTACTACCGTTCGACTCAGAATCAGTTCTTGAGTTCATTTAAGAATGTCCGTCCGGCTGGCTGTTCATGTAAAGTTTGTTCAAAGTATAAAGCAAAGTACAGATCGCAGTTTTCAAAATATCTTAATGAAATTTAGCACGTACGATGTCTATTGAAATTGGTTATGATCGGTTCATTATTTTATATAGGCCCCATATTAAATTCCCCCAGAATGTGGTATTAAGTCCATAAAATTCTTAAACGTAAAAGATTGTAACCAAAATTTTACGAAAGTAAGTCTTATTATATTCGAAACGAAGTGTTAAATTTTATGAGGAATCGATCCATTATATCGATATATTCAAGCTAAAACCGCTTAACGAAATTAAACGAGGGTTGGTACATAATTTTGTCCTAATTTCCATGAAATCCTCCAAAAAAACCTAAAAAAATTACGTAATTAGTAAAAAATGTATTGCACACATAGACTTAATAAGGATAGCAAATTATACGAGGGTCGTTCATAAATTTTTCGCAGACATACTTGTTTATATTAGATTTTTTCAAAAACAATTTTCGAGTCCAATTTTTTTCTGCAAAGAGGATTTTATTAAAAAATCACCTAACATCATACGTAAGTCGTTAAGTTTTGTTGCTGATGTTTATAACATACAAAATTACACCCACTTTTAAGTATAAACACACAAATATGATAATTATACCACACATCACCATCAACCACTGTGTACACCATTCGACTCAGAATCCTTGTGTAAGTCGATTTAACGACGTCTGTCCATGTGCTCTCTATCTCTTCACTAAACGCTGTGCTCATACGAATGGAATGCAGTTTTAACCTTATATATCTCACAAATATGAGTATATTTTAATTAAATTTGCAATAAATAATTTTTGTATCAGTTCACATACCAATTGGAGAAGATCACATTAAAGTATAAAAATCTCAAAAATATATTAATATTGGGATTATATTTCGAATGCGTAAGAGATAGACTACTATAAACCAGCAATCAAATTTCCCGAGGATTGAACCTTTGTTTCTTATATTCCTAATATTTTTTTAAATCATGAAATTTCAATAGAGCTAGCGAAGGAGGTGCTTCTCCTAATATCCTTGGAAAAGGAAAATAATTAAAAAGTATTTTTGAAACAAATCACAAATATTTTGACGATTTTTAAAAAAATCCTATCTAACCAACTTTATAAATCCACTACCTGATCCCAGTATCCACTAGGATCATGTACTTTTAATAAATCAATTAGGAAACACCTGAAGAATGAACATAAAAAAATTTGTTAAAAAAATATTCAATAGTTCCAAAATAGAGAATTATGAAAAAGCGTTTTGAAATCAATATGCGTATAAGTAATATAAAATATTAAGTAAATGTTTATTATATATGTTTTGGAGTAAAATTTTAAGACCTTGAATCCAGCCCTAATTTGTTATGATTTATTACATTAAACTGTTAAAAAAATATTAAATGCATAAATATTTGTTTCATATAAATGTTAGCGTATAAGCAATAAAAATCAAAATTATTATATTAAGTATACGTTAAACATAAAGTGATAAAATTATATGAAAAAACAATTTTTGCCTTAAAATAACTTAAATATTTAAAATTCATACAGATGCTACACAGAAAAAATATTTGAAGAAATATTTCAATTCACTTAATAATGAATTAAAAAATCGATTTGAATTATATATATTATTGAATGAATTAAACATTTTATTTTTTTACAAAAAAAAAAAAAAAGATGACATCCAGAAATAATAGAAAAATGCAGAAAAAAGTCAACTAAGTTCAATAATAATATTTTCAATATTTTTTTTTGGATATTTGACAACGTACTTCAAAACCAATAGAGCACAGATCTTACAAAACCAAATAGTTATATTTCTACACAACCACAATCAAGTATTTTTCATACTTTTACATACGTTGCAACGCTAACCACTTTCGGACTCTTCTAGAATCTTTTACAAGATTGTTAATTAACAAAACGAAGTGCGTTTAATCATTTTTGGCCAATGAAGTCGACTTCCTTGTAGTGGTGATATCAGTAGTTGTGAATGCAAGGGGCAAATATATTGATTATATGCGAAAAGTTGTACGTCATATATATCAATCTTACTTAAATTTATTGTTTCGTATATTTTAAAGGTCTCTTTCTTTACGTCATGGAGAAATCTCTTCAGATTATTAATTTTGTTATGTTGTATGTTTTAAAATACATAATTTTAGTAAAATTTTCCAATCAGAATTAATTAATATAAACAAAAATTGTAATTCAAATAACCATTGAAGTTAATTGAAATAATTAATAAAATTTATTAACATAATTAAAAATATTTTATTAATTTAATTAATATTATAATTTTGGTGATCGAAGCAAAATTAAATAAAATTTAATTATTACCAACAATTTCATAAGCGAACTTCAGTTTTATTTTTGTCTGCATACAAAAAAGAGAAAAAATCTTGTTTTGTTTGACCTTAACACCATCAAATAAACACTCAAACTATTCATACTCACACACATAAATATTTAAACAATTGAAATTATTTATGATTTGCAACACAAAAGTGACCAAAAGTTCTAATTTACATTGTTAAAGTGTTGGAAATTGACAAAATACTAACAAATAAAAGCTTCGAGTAAAAAAGGATCCGTAAAAACTTCTATTGAAAAACTTTACAGACAAAATACTTATTCGAAGTAAAAACATCATATGTGTGAAATATAAAAACTGATTGAAAAATATTCAACATAAAAAGTGAAATTTTTTTTCGAAACAAAAAGGAAGAAGTGGAAGAACTCGATTGATAAATTATGTGGCAGATTTATGTAAATAATCAATTTTTGTTCTTCTTCCTTAAAAAAAAATAAATTCTTTTGTTAGAGAAAAAATTAGTTTGTAATTTGAAGGACCTTTTTATTTATGAATGTATATGTTATTTTTTTTTACTTGTTTATTTGAATTATATTTTATATTCATTTTAAAAATTCGGTTGATTGTTTAGAAGCCCTTAAGTTTTGTTTTGATATTGTTTCACATTTCCAATTTTTTTATGAAACTTTTTTTCATTTCAAACTTTTTTGTGCTGATTTTAATATTTTATAAATTTTATTTTCTGTTTATTGTTGTTATGAATATATGTTTGTATGTCTATGTTGAAAATAGGTATGAGTAGGTATTGATAGATCATTGTACAGTGGAGTGGGATTGTATTTGGAAATTATAAAATTGTTCATTAAAATATATTTATGGATTTCTATAGGAATTGGGGACTAATTTCGAATTTCGAAGACGAATTCAAAAAACTCTTAAAAATGTTATCCATTAGAAAATACTTCTTTTCAATTATTGGAGAAATCCTTAACTACATTTAAATTAAGAATAGAATTGTTCTGTTCATAAAATTTAATGATATTTCAATTTAATATATTTACGGAGGAATAACTCGGAATTTTATATAAAACTGGATTGGCTGGACTTAGACTTCACCAATTCATCGCTTTTTATATAGACAATCTAATATTTATTGTTAACGAGTTATTATTTGCCACCTCATCTTTGCTTTATGGAGTTACTATACCACAGTGTATACCCATGACCTGCTAAAAAATCCATCACAAATTCATGCTATTCCTAAAGCTTAAATAAGACATTAAACAAAAATCATTATTTAAAGTACATTTTGAAGGATTTAGGAGCAATAGTAGGGAGAATAGTAGTTTTTTAAAGAATAAATAGAATTATTTCCTTGCATTCGCTAATTTATTTTATTTTTATCTATAAAGGAATTTATTTGGAATCATTTTTGAAATACATTTAAACCGCATACGTAAAAATTAAAATATTTTGATTTATAAAAGGTTGGATTGAGGGAGGTCCTCACTTACCTCTAAGGTTTTACTGACTTAAGATCGAAATTTTGTTTTTTACATTAAGAAATATTTAAAAAAGGGATTCACATTTTTGTTATAAATAGTACTAGAGAAAATATTATGAAGCAACCCTCGTATAATACAGTTTTATGGTTTTTGCTGAATAATTAAATACATTATATCGATATCAAAATTTTTAAAATTCCATGCGTTTTTATATGATTTTTTTTTGGGTTTTGTGTGGGAGCTGTGGGAAATTATGGGCCTACTCTCGAAAAATGGAACCTCGATTTCAGCATATATATCTTATATCTTAATTTAATAAAATAATATTATATTACTAACATATTTATGAAATTTGTGCAAATCAAAGAAATGTACGGAAATAGAGGAAATATCGAACCGATAATTTGCACATCGTATAATATGGCATATCGTCTTAGAATATCATAATACTTATCTGTAACCAGTTTCATTAAAATCGCTTTAATTTAGAAATTTTATGAACTTAAATGCCAATTTCGTGGAGAACATTTTTGTGGGGACTGGGTGACATCATCAACAATTTCATAGACATCGTTCTTTACACAAAATAATAATGCCTGCAGATGGTCGGACATCAAAAATTGAAATCAGTCACGTGGTTAAACAAATCGAATCTTCTATATTCTATTAACATCGACCAAAAACTCACAATAAGATAAACATTTTTAAAGGTAAATTTAACCAGCAGAAATTGGGTGCACCGACTACAATAGCCCAAGCAACTCTTTAGGATTTCTTTTGATCAGTGCCCCCAGTATTACCTGATTGAGTTTATATTAAGTTTTTCACTTCGCGTATAATGACAAGAAGAAATCATCTAAAACAGCATAAAATATATACTCATATTCTTACACCGTATCAAAATCTAGGTCGGTTTAACAATTCCTGTCGGTTGGAAATATTCTGAACAAATAATCCGAGTTCAAGTTAATTAAGTAATTTTTTTTATTTTTTTCCTAAGTAATTTTAATCCAGCAAAATCTGTTAAAATTTGGAAATTTTAATAAAAACTTTTTCAAAAACTATTCTACAGTTTGTTATATAAAATTTTTATACTTTTTATAGTGAAATTTAAATTTTTAAATTTAAATTCAAAAAAGTTATAATCAAATTTTATGGCCCGCTTATAAGTGTATAAGGTGTGTTAGTATATGTATCTATCTTAATGTTGTTAAAACTTCATAAAAATATCCTTGTAGTACAGCTTTTTAAAGATTCGCGTCGAATATAGAATTTTTACTTATTTCACACTTTTTATCATTTTTCACCACTGTATTTGTTACTTGTGCTGCCGGTTACTTTAGTAAATTCAATATTTTAGAAATGTTGTATAAAAAGTCCTTGTATGTTTTAAACAAAAATTTATAAAAAAATGAAGTTTTCATTTTAGAGGTCATAACTTTGGTAACAAATAAATTTTGAATTGGAGAACTTTTCAAACTTGTTTATACATTTTTTTATAACAAAATATATTTTTTTGCGTTTTAAAATTAAAAAGGAAAAAATTCAATAATTTATTGCAAACGAAACCTTGATACAGTTTGCGGAACTGGTTATGCTTAGTCTGATATACACCAGATATAGTTAAAAGATGGTCATTTCCAAAAAGTATTCAATTTGCAACTTAAATGTTTTCCATAAAGAATCTTGTGATTTCAGATTAGATAATTATGAAATGTAGCAACCAATGTTGATGACATCAAATAGCATTCTTGATTCCTTAATTCACTATATGTCTGACTTCACAAAGTGAATTCCTATTATTTCAAGGATTTTTGTAATAAATTTTTTCAAATTTATTTTTATCCCTTTAATTCCCAACCTAAATAATTTACTTATATTTGTCCTACATTTTCTAACGTTTTAATCTTTTTAAAGAAAATCTTTGAAAATTGTTTTCATTTTATTTAATTTAATCTAGAATTATGGAAAAATATAATCATTTGTTTTCGTTTAATATTCATCAAACGTTTTATTTGAATTTTTCTTCTTTTCTATTTATCACAAAAAAATAAAAACAGAAGAAAAACTCTTAACAGTTTTCAATTTAGATGTAAAGAAACCACTAAAACACTCCATTGAGAATTTGAAGTGTTGATTTGTTTATTTTAGTTTTTTTAGCTTTTTTTTTACTTAGAACCCAGAAAAAATGTTAATAAAAAACTGTACGCCTGAATTTCCTTGAAAGCAATTCACTTGAATTATTTGTCCCAATTTTAAAGAATTCGGATTATTATCGTGACCTTGAGAATGTTTTCATCAGACGGACATACGAACATGGCTAAATTGACTCAGATTTTGATATGGTGTAAAATACTTACTTATTTATCTAAGACATCATACATCAGCACATTTAATTGCAAAATTTAAAAATCTAACATTTTGAATCTAATAAGTTACACTGAATATTTTGTGAGCACGTCTTTTTGCTTATTAACTTCGTTCAGGTGTCTTAGCAAAGAATGCACTATATATTTTGTTATATTTTCTCCTATTTTGAACCACATTTCTTTCAACGCCCGTACAGTTCAAATTTGTTTGTAATTTAATTTTTTATCCATCTATCAAGATTCTCTCACAAATACTACATAGGATTGAGAGGCGGAGACTGTGGTGGATTTGGTAGAATATGTGGTTGATTATAAATTAACCACATACGCAGATAACATGCAGCCCCACCCCCACCATGTTTGACTGTGGGAGTTAAATTTTGTTTTCCTAAACCATATTGGGCATCTCTATACGTTGGTGCATCCATCCGAGCGTAAAATATTGAATTTGCTCTTATCCGGAGAAAAGTACTTCATCGCAAAAACTAAAATGTTTACTTTTAAATTTTCTTGCGTACCCCAACCGCTTGTTTTGTTGGTTAATTAATGAAATAAGTGGTTCACGTCAAGTGCTAGCATAGCACGAAATGCTGAAATACCAATTCCATTCCAAGCTATTAGATATTGGTTTCAATTGTTAAAGGATAAGTTTCTTACGGTCTGTCCAATTTCACTTTTTGAGAATATTCCTATATCTTCAAATTCCATCTTTTAATCTCTTTCCAAAATTAACCATTATTAACTGTGTCATCATAGTTTTATCAAAAATATATCATGGTTAACAATTAATTCATTTTATTGGCCATTGTATGCTTCTCCTCTGTATTTGAACCAGCTCATAGAAAATTCATGTTTCCAATATGTTTGTCGCAACATTACTATTTTCGTGGCAAACAATTTTTGCCAAGATATTAATAATTCAATAAATTATTTTCAAAAATTAAAAATAATTTGTTTGTTGCAATATTTTTAAAAATTCAAATGGCAAACATTTTATTGTGGAAAAAGACTATATCACAATAAAATTATTTCTATTAAACCAAAATATTATTGTAAATTTTTTGTAAAACGTAAACATTTTGAGAATTTCAACAAAACTATTTTTATTGGGTCAAAATATTATTTTCATTTTTTGATAATCATATATTGTCAGCAGTTCAATGCAATGAGAATATATAAGAGATAAATATCCAGAGTTGAAACTGAATGCCTGAGATACCCGTTCATGATGCTCCAATGGGGTTCAAGCTATCGAAGTTTTAAATCCCCACTTCTCTGCTATTATCATATTAATATAATGGTGATACAACCATATCTTATTGTCCGATAACATGAGCAAGACATAATATGAATTTCTCTGCGTTAATGCTAACTTTATGTTTCCTCTTGTTTTTTTATTAACATTTTTCTTTGGGTGTAAGAAACAAATAAAGTTATGACAATTGGTCAAATAAAAACAAGAACAAGGAAAACAAGTTATTTGTGTCTCTTAATGGCTGAAGCGTTTAAAGAATTTTAAATGTATCAAAACTGTTTTAGTATTCCACGAATTAAGCTGAACACAATTCGGAAATTAAAGGGGGGGGGTGTTGAGTATATAAAGGACTTTAATAAATAATAAAGTAAAAAAGCTTTAATTTAGGTTCCTCCGGAGAGATAACTCTTTAGAGAAAAATTATTTTCCAAAAATAAATGTAAATTTAATAAATTATGACCAGAATGACGCTTGAGTGAAATACTTAAGGCTCAAAAAGCCATGGCCGGCCAAGAAATACCCAGAGACGTCCGATACTTGAAGATGAAGGACAACGCAATTTTACGAAATAAGACGTCTATCCATGTAAGATAGAAATGCTTTATGAAGAAATATGTTCCCAAAAGGGGTAATGGAAAAAGTCAATTCCCCAATATTTTCTACAACGTCATTTCTTAAAGAGGTATTGGACTTGTAGCAAAACAAAATTTTTACTTAAAACTCTTTCTTTTACTTTTTTATTGAAATACTGTTATCCTCTTTATAACTGTAATTTATATAATATTTTTTTTCTCTCGAAAATAACTTCCTTGAATACTTGCAATGGATTTTTCTTGCGCTCCCCATCTTATGAGACGTTGAACACAAACACAATTACAATTGTTGAAACGTGTTTAAAATTTGTAAATAAATGACACAAATTTTCTCATATTTAGATACAGATTCTGTTTTCTCTCCACCACAAAATATTTTAATACAATTACAATTGTAACAACAACATTTCAGAATGTTGTAATTCGGAAATAAAATATTTTGTAATTGTTGTGAAATTTCTGGGTTATAAAAACAAAATGTCTGTTAAATTATTTTGTTATAAAAAACGACATTTTGTATGAAATCTGTTTACATTCAATTAAAAATACTTATGTCATACATACACATCTCTATATTGGTTTAAAAGGACATTTTCAAATGTCACTAAGAAGTGTAATCGAAAAATTCTTAACATACATATGCTTAAATAAAAGTGGAACCACTTTACTTACAGTATTAATTTCATTTGATTGAAATTATTATAATTTACATAAAATATATATTTTTATAGTATTAATCACTAGTGATAAAGTTTAGAACATTTTTCGGAAACTCTTAATTTACGTTTTTGCTCGAAGAGGTAACAATCTCCGTTTAGAACAACACTTTTGGTACTTTTTGTGCTCTTTAATTCTTAAGCGCCCAATATCTCTCCACTGGCCTTAGTTCCGGGAAAATTGAGGGCCAAAAAAGTTGACGCTTCATGAAGTCTTATGAATGGATGTAGCCTTTTTTGTAAAAAATCCTTGATATAAATTTTGGTATTTATAGAGCCCGTTCGCCGCTATTGTATTTTGCTTACCATAAGAAGAACTTTTTGAATTTGACTGTTTTTTTGGATTCTAAGCTTTTCTTCAAAATTCTCACGAACATTAGCAACATAAAATTTCGACCAAGAAGTTGAGAAAAAACTTCCAGAGCACTGATTTGTCATCCATTATGCAGCAAGAATATTTTTAGAAAAGTTGACATCAATTTCCGTGCTCTGTTTTTGACCTCTAAATTTCCAGTGAATAACTTTTTGAGCCTTTTATGTTTTTCAACTTGCATTAGCTTTTACTTTTCATGGCAAATAGTCCGAACACTAAGCTAACCAGACTGCTCTCTTATCTAATGTGTTTAAAGCTCCTTTGAAGATACTTTCTGACTTTTGGCTTTAGAAACATCAGTAACATTCCTTCCTAAAACAGTTTTTCGTTCAACGAAGAAGTAGCAATTTGAGAGCTGACCTATGAATGCTTCCCCTACATTTTTTAGGACCAAATTGGGTTTTGCTGAAAATTATTTTAAAATTTTAGTACGCACTTTTTCTGGACACTAATTTTAATCAGTTTAATAATATATTAATTTGTTTGGCATTGAACATAATAACTGACATGTTTTGCAAAGTTTACTCGTTCAAATAATACTTGTTTAAAAAGTATGTTAAGAATTTTTAGATTTCACTCCTTCTGTATATGTTTGTTTATTAGATTTTTTTTGTTGCAACATATTTCATTTAAATTTTTAGTTGAATGGACTAAATTAAAATGTTTATGGTGCCAAAATGTCGTCTGTCTGACTTCCTGTCTATACACGTTCGCTTGTATATTTATGTTAGTTTATTTAAGAGCATTTGTTGCTTTTCTCTCTCCATTCCATTCCATTGCATCCCATAAATAACTTTATTTAACGAGTAATCTTTAGGACTTTATTTTTTATTCATTTTTATTTCAATTTTACTGAATCTTCAAGTTCTTTGCTTTGGCTTTCTTTTCTTAATTTATATTTATATTTTATTTCCATGAGCAACTTCTTGTTCATTTAAGGAGTTTAACTTAAAGTATTCATGGCACGCAATTAGTGTTGCATTGTTTTTCTTTTAATATGGCATTTTTTGTGTGTCAGTTTTTTTTTCCTTTTTCAAATTAAGTAAAAAGCCTTTGACTTCTGTTATGTTCCTTGTTTATGTATCATCATAGAAAAAGGATGATATAAGAATGTTTTTTCTGTATAAAAAAAACTCCTTTTAAAGTTTATCCTTCCTCTACAGGCGTTTAAAAAAGCAACAGTCTTTTTTTGGAATGTCTCGTTGGTTTCATATAAAAAATTACTCATTTATGTAAATAAGAAGTATAACGAATTTTTATCACTCTATAACATTTATAACATAATGTTAACAAAATAGATTATAGATTGGGGGCATGTCTGGAAAGCCAACATGGATTTCATTGAGCGGATTATTAACTATAACTTCAATCATTGATTATAAATATGAATAACGACCGGATGGTGCTATTCATGACTAATGTCTATATTGTTCATATTTTGGTTAATAGTATGGTCACTGTGTTCCCAAAAAAATAACTCAAGTAAACGTTTACCACATCACATCTTAATAAAAATCACAAGCTAATAAATAATTCATATATAATTTTATACCAAATATAAAATTTTAGAATTTTATTGCAATTTTTTCCGAATTAATGCTAAAATATGATTTTTGACTAAAATTATTGTATACGGTTCTTAGTTCATAGAATTTAATAACCAAATTATAATTGTATGCTAAAATTATAATTTTATACTTAACCTAAAAATTTTATGCTAAATTTACTATTTTATGCAGATTTCAAATTGTTTACAAACTTTTACAAATTAAAATTTTATGCTTTAAAAAAATATTGTATGAATTTCAATTTTAGGCTAAAATTAGAATATCGTTCAAAAATTAGCACTTTATTACATAAATAGAATTTAATGCTAAACGTAAACTTTCATGTTAATATAATATTTTAAACTAAATTCAGAATTTTATACTAAAAACAAAAATTTATGCTAATTAAAAATTTCATAAATAAATATAATTTTAGGTTAAAATTAAATTTTTATAAGTATTTCCTGCTAAATTAAGGAATTTAACGAACATTAAATTTTTTGTTAAAATTTTAAACATGAGTTAATCAGAATTGCACTCTTAAATTGGAATTTTATTTTAAAATTATAATTTATGCAAAAATTATAATTTTATGTCAAAAATGAAAAGATTTTTTTCTAAAGATCTAAAATTCAAATTTTATGAAAATGTTATTCTAAAATTGGGATTTTATATTGAAATGGATGTATTACGCTCTAACTAGTTGTTTGTGCTAAAATTACATTTTATGCTAAAAGAATTGGAAGTTAATGCTGAAAAAATCAGACTTAAATTCGAATTAAAATTTTATACTAAAATAAGGATTTTATAATAAAATTAGGATTTAATACATAAAAAAGATTTTTACGTTAAATTTAAAAATTTCATACTGGATTGTTTACTAAATTTATGATTAAAACTTAAATGAAAACTTATTATAAGTTTACTTTAAATTTTATAAAAAATTCAAACTTTTTCTAAAATTTTACATGTTTACTAAAATTAAAACTGACATTTTTTTGGCCCAAATATTAAGCTTATTAAAATTGGTCTTATTTAGCCCAATACTTCAGGTACCTCCCATAGAAATATCCTATCGGAATGAGGCTCTAAACTTATAAAATTCCTAAATATAAATCGATATCAACAAAATATGACAGAAATATGATATTCTTATCGACGTACCAAATTATGCGAGGGTCGATTAATTGCTTCTCATAGTTTCCATACAATCCCGCTTTCAAATATTTCCTTGAATGCCAAAAATCTCTCACATACGTTGGTGTTGTAATAATTTCTACTCGAAATTAAATTAATATATCCAAAATCGATGTGCTAAATTAAACTACCATTTTAAACTCGTGTAGGGTGCAAACTAACTATTAAGTGGAAAAATTCCTTAAATTCATGTTTAAATTTTACTTCAAGTGGTTTTTAGCGGAATGCAACAAAAAAAATTCTTAAAGTATTGCTATGTTGTTAGTATTATTGTTGTTGTTATTTTTATACATGTTGTTGATTTTATTTACTTGTTGTAATGTTGCTACAGTTGTGTTGAGTGCAACACTCAACTCGAGTTAAGTGTACTTGTTTTTTGTATTTTTCTTTTATTTTTTTCGGTAACGCTTGATTAAACCATTGTGTGCTAAAAGTATTTAGTTAAAGTACTTTGTTGCCATTTTTTTGCACTTTCTTTTGTTTTAGTTAGAATTATTTTTATTTACTGTGATTTTGGCCATTGAAAATGAAATGTAAATAAAAAACAAGTTAAAATGCATAGTCGGTCAAGTCTGACTATCTAAGACCCTACACCACAATGTGGGTTAAAAATAGTAGTTACGGAGAAATAATGAACAAACCTCGTATAATTTGATTTTCTGATTTATTCTTATTTATTCTTCGTATAATTTTAAACATCGACATTTTGTATATGTGAGATTTATGCCCTTGGAAGTGATATTTGGAAGGGATTTTACAAGGGACCTATAAGAAAAAATGGACTGACCCTCGCATATTTTAGCATATAATTATAGAATATTACTTGTGCTAAATTTCGTTAAAATCGTTTTATATTTAAGGTTATGACCTCAAACCCCCATTCCAGGGATAACATTTTTATGGGAGTTACCTGAAATAATGACCGAATGTGGTTAATTTTAATTCTTTAATTTAAGCTTCGTCCTTGGACAAAAATAATATGTACCAAATTTCATCGAGATATTTTAAAAATTGCCACCTTCACAATGTTTAGATGGACAGCCAGCCGGACAGACATCATTTAAACGACTCAGAAGGTGATGGGTGTAACATCATTTTTTTGCATGTTACAAAACGCATCATATCCCAACCACATTCGATGGTGTAGGGTATAATAAAATATTAAAATTTAAGAGAATTAAAAGAATTTAAAATTATGAGTGCAATTGACAGGATTTAAATTGAAGATATTTTCTATTTAATTTTTCAAACTCAAGGATTTTTTTTAAATTTTAGTTTTTTTTTTTCATGAAGAAGAAGTAAAAAAATATAGTTGGTATTTTTTATTAAAAAAATAACCCTGTTAAATTAAAGTTAAAATTCTTTTGTTAATTTTACTAAAAAAAATCCATAAAAAAATTATCTAAATCTGCTTATTTATTATTGTTCATATTTTGTTGTTTTTATTTTTAGTTTTTTTTTCCTTTTTGGGTTTATTGTTAAATAATTCTCTAATGTAAATTATATTTTTATTACGAGCAGTATTTACTTGTGTAGATGTTCAAGTACTCTTGGTTTTATAGCCTTACATTTCCGTTTGCAAACACATACAAAAGACAATATTTCCGTTCAAGTTTTTCCTAACACGCACTCACACTCAAATGCTCATATGGTTTTCCTTAAGAGTTCTCATACATATAAACTCTTGTTATTTTATTTCAGAATTCTTATAAATTTTAACAGGGTTTTCAAAAAAGAGATTCAAAATTCAGAACTTTAACTCCTCTATAAGATCTTAGAGTTTTGGAAAATTTTAAAACAACTTTTTATAGAAACCTCATTTTTGCTAAAAATAAATAAAATAAAAGTTTATTTTCCATTTTCTTTTTCTCTCTTTTTTTCCTACAACTGTCTACACAACTAATTTTAGTTGTAAATTAAGTTTTTATATTTCTTTTGTTTTTATATTTTTACGATATTTTCTTTACTTTTTTTCTCTTATTCTTGTTTGAAATGATATGTACATTTATAACTGAACATGTCATGTGTAAAAATATCTTGAAAATAAGTTTCAAAAATAGGAAATAATTAAAAATAATTGAGTTAAGTTAGGCACAATTACAAGTACATATACAAAATAGAATATAATATATCGTCAGCTGGAATATATTTCGAATTGAGTAAATATTTTTTATACCCTCCACCTTAGAAAGAATCATCTCAGACACGATAATGTACATATATTCTTGCATGAAAACAAAATCAGATTCAATTTAGCTATATCTGTCTCTTGTTTGCACGATTGACTCCTCAACAATTGACAGAGCTCAGTTTCATAGTCCTGAGAAGTTTCCTATTAAAACCAGCAAAATCAGTTTAGTACATTAAGAGAAATAAACCGATATCTGATTCAAGCTCTAGATTCAAGCGAAGAACCTACCTAAAATTGTAAATTATAAATCGGCAAATAGATTAATTGTCGCCATATTAAGTTATACATACTTCAGTACCATTCCAAGATTTATCAAAATCGGTTCATAAGAAAAAAGTTATAGTTAAAAATACAGCTTTTTTATAATTCATTAGTGTTAATGTGTAATATTAAAACAAACTTGTATATATTGTAAACGTTTATGTATAAATGTGTGAGTGTCTATGTACGAAACATAAAGTAAGAAACACAAAGTGTTGAAGATTCGGCATACCCTAATGTATATATTGTTAATTCCTTTTATCCTTGGTCGTTAACATTTTGTATAACTATATGTTCGTAGAAACCAAATTATGTTTATATGTTGTAATAAAACGGAAGGAAATTGTTGTGAAATTAAGCTGATTTTCGAGGCAAAGGTTTGAACATGTTGGGGTATTTTTTAGAAATTGTAACAAAATTTAGCTTTAAGCAATAATTACTAAATTCTTAATACATTTTGGAATACAATAAAATTATGTTACATAATTTTTATATTTTTAATTAAAGATTCTAACATAATGACAGCCCTGTTTTTTAGTATTAGTAATTGTCAGCCCAGTTTCATTTAGTTCCTTGATTTCTCTGATCGGAGAAATTAATTAATTATTATTTTAAATTAAATTAGAATTCTGAAATTTTCGGAAAACTCTTAACTATACTGAAATGCCAGGCACCCTAATATTAGTAAAAAATAGCAAGTAAAACTTTCAATTTCACTAAAATACCAGGCTCGCAGAAAGTGAGAAAATTTAGCAAGTAAATTTTGGAGATTTTAAAGCTTCTAAATTTTAGCTAAATTTTTGAGAAAATGTTTGCGAAAAATGTTACTGAAATACCAGGCGCACAGAACCTGGCAGAAATAAGCAAGTTAATTTTTATTTCGAATTACATTTTTATCTTCCTTTCAAATAGAATACAATTTTGGAATTGATTTAAAATAATTTTTTATTTATATTTTTTATAAATTAAACATAAAATAAAATTAGAGAATAAGTTTTAAAGGTTATAACCTAAAATTAAACTTAAAATATATGCTGACAAGGACTAAATGTATATATTTGTAAAGTATCTCCGTCTAAGATATTAGTTTTTCCAAATCAAAATTTGAGACGATTTATTTATGTCCGTCTGTCTGTTTATAGGCATTGTTGTCTGATTATTTTATTTATTGTCCTTGAAGATTTCTATTAAAAACCAGTTAAATCGATTCAGAGCATATTCCTATAAATGCACATAATTTTTTTAATTAAAAAATAAAATATTTATTTTGAAACTCAAATTGACCCTTTAACATGTTAACTAACAACTTTATTTCTATTTTAATTTATTTTATTTAATTTTGTTAAAAAAAAACCTCTTAAAACAATTACGCACCATAATTTCGGAATGTTTAACTTTAAAACTGATTTCTCTGTTAAAGCATCATAAAAAAATAAATTTGATCTTCTCTTGATCGAAAAGAAAAGTTTAGTTTGGGATTTTTTAAACTTCATGAAATTTATCGATTGAGTAGTACAAGAAGAATACAATTGTATTTGTACTAAGAGAGGGAAAATCTCCAAACTACTCAGAGCTAATGTAAGTTGAAAGACATTGATATTGTGAAAAGGGAAGTGAAGAGCACAAAAATGGTGTCTAAAAGTGTGTTAGTTTTTAAACAGAAATGGGTTATTTGTCATTCGACTAAAGTGAGAGAAAGCACTGTAAAAACGTTAGTGGAAGGGTTTCATAAAAAGGTTCAAAATTTTATTACTTGTGATAAAATTATAGAATTCAATCACACCAAAAAACAAACTGTAAGTTTATTAAATGTATGTTGAATATTTTTCGATTCCACTCCATATTCACTTATTTACATTTAAAATAATCTTTTTTAAAAAGCATATAAAATTTTAATATTTTTCTGAAAGTCTTCTTTACTTACAAAGTTTAAATTTTAATCTTGTTTTCAAAAACCATATATGGCTAAGTCCAAACCCCCTCAATTTCGTCCAATTTTTAAATTGAAATTTTAATTTTATCAGATTTGTCAAATTTTAAAATCTCAAAACTTAAATCTTTAAACCGAATACGGTTTTTTATTCTTATCATGTTTCCAATCATCGGATAATGCCTTATTTCAAACCTCCTATATATGTGGGTTCTATATACCAAAATCTAAACAAATAATAATTTTTGAGGGTTTATATATTTCAAGGAGGAAAATATTTTATAGAATATTCTAATTAAAATGATTGAAATTAAACGAATATTTTACATAAATTCATGAAAATGCAAGTGAAAGATCAGCTGATGAACAAATATGTAAGTAACTTTTCATCTAAAATACAATCCGGCCGGATCATCACCGTCCTTTGACATTGCACTCTTTTAAGTTTTCTATTACGTTTTTCACACTATTTAATTATTATCTAAAACTAACTTTTAACCGGTGCGCTTTGCTTCACAAAAACTTCCTCAGTTAAAGAAATTTTACAAATATATTTCATATGCGTATGAGTAATATATATATATGGCGAGCGATTTTACTCATACGCACCAGTGAAATTGTAATTTTTTGTTTTTATTAAAAATAAAATGATTTAAAAGGTAAATTTTTTAAATTTATAGATACTTAATTTAAAGATTTTTTCTACAAGTTTGTTTTAATTTATATTCAATATTTATGAAATATAAATGTAAACTTTTCGTGAAAAAGAATTTAATAAAAAAAAATAAATATTTATTACAATTTACATCCTTCTTATTCAAATTATTTGAACCAGTTTTCTTTTAATTTGTATTGGCACTTTATTATGGCAATCAATGTCTGACAGCAGCAGATATAAAACAAAAAAAAATAATAAATAAATTTGAAAACAAAACTTTAAATCTGTAATCATAGAAATCTAAAAGAGAGTAAAAATGTTGAAGGCGGTCAAATCCGACTTTGGAATACCTTACATGACATTTTTTGCTATAAATGACAAAATCGAAACATATGGGGCATATAAAAATAAATCAAAAGATCATAACCAATTCCAATGATCATGTCAATTTGATTAGGATATTTTCAAAAATTCAACAGCCAGCTGGACAGTTTACTTAACAGTGATGATAGCACTATTTCTCCTGTCGTTACAAACGTTTGCACCAACTCATAATAAACCAACTACGTTGGTGTAGGGTATAAAAAAATAAAATAAATTCTATGAGAATAAAGTGTAAAAAAATAAATAGTTTTGTTCCCATTATAAAATTTATTGTTTTTATTTTGTTACTTTTCGTTATAATTCTTCTTTTATTTTTTTGTGTTTTAAAATATTATTAGATTTACGCAAAAGTTTTCCTTTTTCTACTTTTTGTATCTTTTGGCTGCAAACAATAAAACTCTCAGGGATAAGTTTTGAACTAAATAACGAACTAAAGAGAGGGAAGGATAACTAATTAAAATAGATTTAAAATTTATCTTCAATACCCTCTACCACAAATGCATGAGAAGTAAATACATTATCTTTCGTTCCTACACACTAACATATATACTCACAGATAAGGTTTTCTTAAATATATCACCGGAACGCTTAATGAGTCATAAAAATTAGTTAAATTTTTGGCCATAACTTTGTTAATAATAAACCGATTTTGATCATTTTTAGAACGGTATTGATTTATATTTATAAAAGTAATTTGCTTGAATTTAAAGGTTACTTTAGATATCGTTCTATATCTTTTAACATACTGAACTAATTTTGCAGGTTGAAAACAAGAAACTTCTCAGGACTATAAGAAAAACTCAGGACAAATTCCATTGTGCTCTGTCAATTATTGGGGATGTGAGCGTGCCATCAGCAGACAGACAGACGAACAAGCAGATTTTATTCAAGAATATATATGCATTATGATAATTCCTTCTTAACATTATAAAAATATTAAAAAATAAAATTACATCATTAAAACCATAGCAAATCAAAATCTTACTTTTTTAATTCATAATTTATTTCTCTCTATTGCTGTTTTAGGGTTACCTTCCCCTTATCTATGAATTACGCACTCAGAAAAAAAAACAGAAAAACTTCGAATTGAAAAACATTGAAAGTAAATTAAGTCGAGGAAATATTAAACAAAATTACTTTATGGTTAATTTAAATCAATGAAATAAATGATGATAATAATAATGACAACGACAATAAAAAATGTTGACAGCTTCGATAAATTTATTTAAAACTTTGAGACATAAAAATAAACTTATGGCGCTAAAACAAAAATAAAATCTCTTTTTTATTTATTAAATCCTCCAAAAAAGAGAAAGAAATTAAATTTTAAAACATAAATCAGAACAATTAAAATTTTAATTCATAAATATCTAAAAATATTTTCTATTTATTATACATTTTTTGACAAACAACAAAAACAGAAAAAATGTGCAACAAACATAGTTTTTTCTATTATTTTTTCTATGAAATTTTTAAAAGATTTAATCAAGTGGAAAACTGAATTTCCATTACATTAATATTCTATTGACGAGTAATTGAGATTTTTTTCTAATATTAATTTTTGAATTCCAAATAAACCAAACATCAGCAAATAAAGTGAATTTTTCTTTACACCCATCACTTTGTTAGCGTATATATTTGTATCCTGTTATAGTGATGTTGATGGTATTTATTGATGTTTACTGTTTTACAAAGAGAGACAAAAATGTTATAAGTTTAGTTTATGTGTGTGAGAACGTGTATGAGTGTAATATTTATTCGGTCAATTTGATACAATGAATATTAAATACATTTGTTTTGGTTATTTTGCACACATGGAAACACTTTTTTTTTTTTGTAAAATATTTATTTGAATGTAACTGTTTCATGTTTACAACCCATAATATAGATTTTTCTTCATACAATAGAAGTGGAAATTGTTTAAAAGTATGTAGTACACTTTACGTAGAACTTTAAGGAAAAAAGATGTTAAATAAACAGATTTTTATTCTGACTAAAAGAATTTTTCTTCAAATTGAATAATTTTCTTCAAATTGAAGAATTTTCTTCAAATTAAAGAATTTTCTTCAAATTGAAGAATTTTCCTCAGTTCTTACTTTCGAGAGAAATTTTACAAATCGACGTAAATTGAAGAAAAGTAATTGGAATTTATTTTTAATGAAAACTACTCCTCCCCCTGATCCAACCCATTTTACATTTTATCTATTAAAATAGTTCCTTTAGAAAGTCATCGGGACCATCCTGGTCCTATGAGAATTTTTCATGAAATATTTTATACTAAATATTTTATGTATTAATTTATTACAACAATTTAACGTAACTCTTTCCTCGATTCAATTAAAATTTCGTAAATTTATCTTAAATATTCATCAACACATAGAATTTAGTTTTGTAAAATTGAATAATAAATTATTCAAATTGAATAATATTTATTCAAATTAACCGCATTTTTATTAACAAATTCAAATAGTCGTATTGATTAACTACTTTCAATTTGAAGAATTTACGAAATATTAACGAAAATTCTGTTATGATAAATAAAAGTTTCGTTGGCAACCTACAACCTATTTTTCTTCAATTCTACACCGTTATTCGTTGTACTTATTTCACTGTGTAATTTATCTTATTCACTTTTCCACTTATTCTAATTCTGACAGCAATATTGAACATTTTAAATGTTCCCAAATACCATTGAAGTGCAGTCGTCTAATCTTCTTCAGAAAATTGTGTTTTCACCTTTTTACTTCCGGATGACTTTTTAAGTGCCATAAATTCTAATGCCTATCGAATTATTTTGTATAAAGTATTTAAAACTTGAATTGGTCTACACCTAATAATTCTAGAATTTCAAAAGTTAACAGTTTTTTAGGATTAAAACCCTCTTCAGAAAAGGGTATGGCAGCTTGGTCAGATAATAGTCCCAACATAAAAAATTTTCCTCCAAAACTTCGACCTGTATAACATGCTGATTTATGGTGTTTGAAAATTATGCTTTTTTTGCCCCATAAGCCTCTGGCAATACAAGTAAGCAGTTATGAAGGTATTTTAACTTTATCATTCCGTGTAACAGGAATAATCAATGACTCCATAAAGCATATACATTTTTGCGTTTAAAATCGATTAAGCATTGTCCGTCCGTTTGACATTTTTATAACAGATATGTGTAATTTAAAAACTTTGATAATTCGAACTCTTTGGGAGGTACTCTTAGCGAAGGGCCTAAAATAAGGTTATAAAGTAGGATAAAATAAGGTAAAGTTATATCATTATTTCTAAAAATGTAATTAAATCACAAACATTTCCTCACCATTTACAAAAAGTTGTTTTAATTCCTTTAAATATCTGTTAAAAATAAAATCAACATATATTTATACCCTAAACAACTCTATGTGAATATAGATATGTATCTAATCGGTTAAGTCTACTTTTACATCACTGAATATAATTAGTAAATCACTTACATCCTCTTGCCACTTAATATTTACCTTCTTTTCATTCCATTTAAATTACAACAAAACACAAAATAGTTTCATTTTAACTTTCAACACTTGTCGTTTAGTGAACAAGTTTGTGAGGAACTTCCACCCACCCTTACATACATTTTCCATTTTCCATCAATACTTTTATAATTTTCCTATTAAACTTGTATGCTGGAGAGGGAAAGGGAATATCATAATGAAAGTAATGGTGATGATGCTTGTTCTTGCAGTAATCATATTGATGATATTAGTTTGTAGGTGTAACATTCTCACGAAGGCTTATATTGTCAGTTATTAAACAGTTTTTTACTTACACACACATATATATATACATATATTCATGTTCATGTTCATAAATATGTTTAGATTGGTAAAGGAGAGAGTAAAGAGAAATATTATTGTGTGTGTGTGAGTATTCAGCCATAAGATTTTTTATATGTTTCAATGATGCTCTTGACTAAAATCAAATTTGTAAAGGAAGTGTCTATAATTTATATGTAGGTGTGTGTTTTGTGTTGCAAATACTGAAACATGTTGCGAGTACGTGATTCAATAGATTGAATTTTTGAAGAAGTAAAAAAACAAAAGAATCAGCAACATTTAAATACATTTTTTCTAAAAAGAAGTAAAACGTGAAATATTAAATTTTTGTTAAACGAGACAACAACGGAAAAAAGTAATTAAGTACTTTGTGTAAAAAAGCAAACCCAATTTTAAAGCTTTAATAAAATTTTAATCAGAAATTAAAGTTTTATTTTCCATTTTTTTTATTCAAAACAAATTTGTGCTACAAAACAGTCTCGTGTTAAGGAAAAACTAAAATTCAATCTGTTTTCATATTAAAAGTCATTTATTAAGGACCCATTATTATCATTATCATATTCAGCCCTCAATAAAACACCTTAAGGAGTAACTTTTTCAAAGACAAATTTCACAATATTCAGGGTCGTGGTGATATAAAAAACAACAATTCAAAAAACTTTTTCTCTTTTTCTCTTATTTGTTATTGTTTTATTGTATGTAACAAATAAAGGAAGAGAAATAAATAAAAAAAGCAAGTAGAAAAGAAAAGTTTTAAATGACCCCTTGTGGCTTGTTGATGATGCATAATTTCACACATAAATGTGTTAAAAAGCCTGTTTGTAACTCATTGCTAATAATCAAGACCATAAGTATGAAAAAATACAATAAAAAACCCAACTCGAAACTTTAATTTTTAACCCTCAATGGAAGATTGAGGAAAGAGCAAAAAACTAGATAAATAAAATATTCGGTTATAATAAATCTTAAATACCCTGCACTATAACATAAAATTGTCATATATTAATACATACAAAAATCTGACACAGTAATGAAAGAATGAAAACCGACTCACAGTGTGTCGAAGTAGATTTTTTTGCGAATTATGTAGTCTTAGAACCATTTGAAAGCTGAGGTGTTTTCGAGTTGTGAAACGTTGCCGGTGACCATCCAAGTTTTTTTATAATCAACAAGTTTTTTTGTCCAAAATTAATTTATAAATTAAGACAAAAAATTCTTTCTAAGATAGTCCTCTTAAATCTGCATAAAAATTTAAATTGGACTGAATTTTGGACAAAATCTGCCAACAAGACTTATCCAAAGTTGGTAAATTAAAAAAAAAGTTTTAAAACTTATTGTTAAGTTTTAGATCGCAAAATTAGAATCATCTTAAAATTACTCTAAATATACCACAAAGGAGTGAGATAGAAAAATGTTTAACATAATGAAATTTTAAATGTATTTCGGAAATCCCTTCAATTATCTTTTCACAAGTGTCCAATATATATTCCCTGGTCATAGCTTCAGGCAATTTAGCCTTTTTTGTACAATCAACACATTATTACACCACTCAACCGCTTACTCACCATAGCGACGAGGTGACAAGTCAGGCTAATAATTAGTAAACACATTATGAAGTCTTATAAATCAAAGCCGTTTTTGTTTTAAGCATTTCTTGACGTCAATTTTAGTATGACTGCTTTGGGTCCTAAACTCTCCTTTAATATTCCCTTGAGCATCAGCAACATACAATTTTTAACGAAAAATTGTCAAAAATCTGCCAAAATATACGTTTCGTCATCCATTATGCAGCAAGAATATTTTTTTAAAAAACTTGACTTCAAATTCCGTGCTCTGCTTTTGGCATCAGAAACGCTTTAAGTTTTTAAACCTGCATTAGCTTAAGCTTTTTGCCCCAAATTGTTTGAGAACTCAGCTAACTTTGCTGCTTTCCTATCGGTTATGTTGGAACCTCTTTTCAAAATACTTTCTATCAACGGACAAGTTCTCCCGATACTGTTTAAAAATATTGGTGACAGTTTGACGTCGGACCCTTGAATGCTTAGCAAATTTCTGGAACGACCAATTTGAGTTTTGTTAAAAATAATTAATGATTTTAGTACGTACATTTTTCTGGTCACTGATTTTAATCAGATAAACAAAATATATTTTATTGTTTAACGTTAAACATAATAACTGACATGTTTTACAATGGTAACTTGATTAAAAGAATATCAAATAATATTTGGGTTAAAAGTTTGAATGAAAAAAGTGTATTGAGAATTTTTCAATCTCATTCCTTACAGGCATAACATAAACATCCAAAAAATATTTTCCAATGGATTGTTTTTATAAGTATTCACAAGATGATCATTTCCACCAAAGTTAGATCTTTTAACATGATTTATATGGATTGGGATTTTGGTATTTTACATGGAAAAGTGGTGAACCTTTAATTCTCTAATTCATGGTTTAATTCCTATACATCATATCGAGATTTTAAATAAATACAGTTATTGTTTTTAATTTCATTTAAGTTAATTTTAATTTTATTTTTCGAAAAAAAATCAGTAAAAATTCGACTTTCTAAGTTTTCGATAAATTTTCAATGTCAAATGGCGTTTCACTGAATCTTTTTTTCTAAATAGTGAATTCTAAAATTTTAATGTTTTTATTGATACCAAATACTTATATAAGAAATATATGCCGTCGCTGAATATCTAATCTAAACTTTGCTTCCTCCAGTAAATTTTAATTATTTCCAAACAGTTTTTTTTAAGGTTGGCCCAGATATCGGCTTATAACTTTTTATGTACAAGTCTGAATTTGTTAATTTTTCACAAGACAATATATAAGACAATAACAAATAATCTGAAAGATTATTTGTTCCAGTCTTTATTGTGACCACACGATAAACGGAAAGACGGACGGACATTATTAACTTTAGTAACATTTAAATTTCATCTAAGAATATTTATAGATCCCTGAATGCTTCCTTCCTTCTCAATGTTACATAGCACAAAACAAATTCATTATACCCTCATTTATCCCTTGCTGTGGTGAAGAGTCTAAAAAAACATATAAAAGAATAATAATAACAAATAAGCAATGAAAAATATACTCCTGAGGCCAAGAAAAAAAAACCACAAATTCTAACTCTCCTCATCACCACAAAATGAATTGTTGTTTATTTAACCAAAAAAGCCAAAAAATAAAAGTCTAAATAGCAATAGAGACTTTAACTGAAGAAATAAAAAATATTTTTGAAAAGAAACAAGAATAAAAAAGTTATATAAATATTTTGTTTACCTTCAGTGAAAGTGTATGAATGAAAAAAGTGTATTCATGACTGTAAATGTTTGGAATGATGAAGAGTCTTTCAAACTTATTGTTACCGTTTTTTTTTGCTGCTTATTGTCATTGTTGTTACTGTTTTGCTTTGTTTGAGCAACCGCCATGAATAAAAATATGTTTTTTGTTGGTATTATTCCTTGAGGATATGATAAATAGCCTGGTCGGATAACGATTTATTTTGTGTCAATCTGTGAGAGAGAAAAAAAATATTTAATAAAGTTCAAGATTTGGAAAAAGAAGGAAAATTTTCTCTAAAAAAAAATAAATATAAATTGAGATCTCGAAAATACTAGTAATGGTTCATTTCGAAAATGTTATATAAGTTGTTTATTTAGCTCTGTGTGTGTAGATTAAGCATGGAGAATCTTTTTTTCATTCTTCAAACATCTAATTAAGTGAACCAGTATTTTCTGGTTGACAGTTATAAGATAAAGTATTATTGAAATGTTATATCTTATATCCCATTCGGAAGTTATCTGTGATGGGAGACGGATTATCTGGACTTCACCGTGCACATTTTTCGAAAAGCTTTTGACCTTTCTCTTCAAAAGATTTAATTGCCTTCGATAGTATTCCTCGTGATGGTCTGTCCCTGTTTTAATTGATTACAGTACAAAATACTTATCCCACCGCTTTTTTCGTTTTTTCGAAGATAGTGAATTTAGAATTTTAGTTGACCCATCATATACCTAGCACAGCATCTTGCGTCTTCTGGCTTTTCTTTGTTTCAATTGTTTCAACATTTTCTTGCTGATCTAGGCTTCAGTTTGGTACAGAATACCAATGCAACAAAAAAGGTGACTAAAAGAAATTCGTATTTGTTAAATCCATTATCACACAAAAATTTTAAAACCTTCGCTACAATAGGTTGACTATTAATACTCATCCTGCATGAAGTGTTCCTCTTCCCAATGTGCTATTCATTCTACATGGTTCTGGTTAACGCGTTTGGCTGAAGTGTATAACGATCAGAAAAATAGTCTAACAAATATAGTTTTACATAGTTCTATAGAAATTTTTTCTTAATAGATTTAACCCTGTTCGTCCATCTGGCTGCTTGCAAAGAACATGATGCATTCTTCAAGATATCATATAGGCCCCATACAAATGTCACTCGGAATGAGATTTTTGACCCATAAGATCATATTGAAACGATTTTAACGAAATAAGCATAAATAAGTTTTGTGATATTCTTAAGCAACGTTACAAATGAAGTTCGGTCCATCATTACTCATAGCTCCCGTACTAAACATATTTTAGAATTCCATTTATATTTGACTAAAAAAATTTAAGTATCATATTGATCTCTTAATCTCCAAAGTAAAAATCCGAAAACAAAATTTTACGAGAATCGTTCCAAAGGTTTTTGTAGGCATTGCTAATAACCCAGAAAGAGATATAGGGTATGTCGTAGTCGGGCTTGACCGATCATAACTTTCTTACTTCTTTTGTAATAACTTTATTCCTTAATGGGATGACTTATACTAAATTTTGTAAACCCCTGCTCCAATTCTATCGATCATAGAAGGTACATCTAGTCTAAAAAAGATACCTATTTATCTTGCCGAAGAAGGTTGTAGCCTTTTAGTGATATTGTGATCATTATGTAAAAATTTCTAGAAAATCAGTCGAGTGATTTTACAACCCATAGGACAAATAAATCAACGAATAAAACAGATTCGTTTTTAATTGGTGATGAGGGTATATTAACTTTATCATTTCTTTTGAAACGTAAAGATGGAATCACCTCAGATCTAATAAAGTATGTATATTTTTGCAAAAATCAAAATCTGAATCGATTTTGTTGTGCCTATATGTTCGTATATCCATCTGTTGTTGGGCGCTTACATTCACAATAAATGACAGAGCTTTATCAGATTTGGTCTGAGTACTTTTTAATCTCTCAAAAAGTTTTAAATATTAAAACTTCAGTAAAAACAAAGCTGTAGACCGTTATTTGAGAAAACCTTCTAAACCCTAAACATGGATGGAGACTAAACGGTTATTCAATTTTTATAAAATTTAGTACGCTGATATCGTCTTCAGCGAAAAATGTTACAAACTATAATTTTAGATGGAGCATGGTGAACCGAAGCATTTTCAATTGGCATGATTTAAGATTAGGACCTTTATATGTCTAAGATTAAGAGCTTTATATGTATATGGCTTTTTGGAGTGTTCAAATTTTTTATGATTTTGCCTTAAAGCTTATAAAAAAAAATTATATTTTAATCCGACTGTAATTATTTTTTGTGTAATGATGAATTTCGTACATATGAATGTTATAGTTAAATTTAAATCCATTCTGATTTTGATTTGATGTAAGAATACATATACCTTATGGGGTTTTAAATAATTCACTTAAGCACAAATTTGTCATTCTGGAATTTTCTTGGTCAAGAAATATTACAATATTTTACATCTATTTTTTATTTCTCGATTTTTTATTCTTAAATGTAAATAAAATTTACCAAATTATTTAACTATTTTACGTATGATTAATATTAGTAAAATATTAATCATACGCCGTAAAAATTTTTTGGGTTCGGAAAAAAACTTTTTAACCTTAACAACTTATTAAACTTTAAAAAATTCTATATTTAACATATAATTTTCTTCTTTTATAAAGCATAAGCAAAATTACTAAAAAAATCATACTGCAGGAAGTGTGTTGTTAATTAACTTCAAACGATATTTTCATTACAAAAAAAATACACATACTGCCATTTTCCCTATTACAAAACAAAATAGAAATTTATAAAAACAACAAAGTAGAAACAAAACAAAAAAAATCATAATAAAATCATCATCAGTCATCAATAATTAATGATACGTACATGACCCAACCAATGATCACGATTCACATATGTTTTCTTAACAAATCCCTGAACTTCATTCAATACAACATGTTGCCATAATAACATTTTCAGAAAAAATATAAACTCACAAATACTTAAACACTTACTTACTTATAGAACATCAATACATAAGTATTTTAACCTAGTTAATATTATGTTATGGTATATGACTCCCTCACACACTCACATACTTTTGGTTTTATTTAAGTCTATTAGGTGTAGCTAAACACATACACACACATACAACAATAAATTGATGTAACAACAAATAATCGAAAATTAGCAACAATTTATTTGTGAAAATAATTCCTGTTTTTACACCCTACACTACCGTAGATACATTTATGGTGATGTTTGCAACATACATAGAAAATAGCATTACATCCACCTTTAAGTGAACCGTTCGACTAGGAATCACTTTTTAAGTCAATTTGCCTTTCGGTCAATCTGTCCGGCTGCTCGGTCCAATATTTCAGGTACCTCTCATACAAATGTCCTTTTAAAAATCCTAAATATAAATTGATTTAAATGAGATTAAGCAAAAGTAAGTCTTATGATATTCTAAAATGAGGTGCCAAATTATATGAGGATCAGGAAATTATTTCTCATAATTCCTATACAACATTACTTCCAGTATCACTTTGAAGGGCACAAATAAGTTGGTATTGCAATAAAGTTGGTTAAATTTATAATATATGCTAGTGTCACAATAATGTAGTGTTATGTTATATTTTGACATATTATTATACGAGGGTCGGTCATTAATTTATTGTAACTACCATTTATAACCAATATTGTGATGTAGGGCATTATTTAATCGGGCTTGTCCGACTATTTTTTTTATTTTCTTACTTCTTTTTTGGTTTTAAAAACTTTATTTTCTTTACAAGAATTTTCCAATTTTCTCATGTTCATGAGGGGTGTTAGAAAGACCACCTACTTTTTTATTTTGTTTGTTCTAGTTATTGTGGAATATAACTTCAAATATGTTCAAAGAAAATTAAAGAAAAACTCATGTTAAACAACAACTTTTTCCCAGGAAAACGAGAAGAAATTTCAGAATTTTTATTAACAATAAAATAAAGATTCTATTTGTCATCATTGAGAAATGGTGTAGTTAATTAACATTTGCCCCAAATATGAGATCCTTTTAAATAAACGTTGAAATTCTTTATTTTTTTTGTTCTTTCATTCGTGCTGTAACAAAACTCGTAAAATAATTTTACTAAAGTTAATTTATGTTCCTTTAGTTACTTCTGTTAAAGACAAAAAGGAGGCTTTTAATGGTAACAACAAAAATAAATAGGAAAGAAATAAAACAACAACAAAACTAATTAGCAGTAAATGAGAAATTAAAAATGGTTCAAACAATTACACATGATGTTGTTTGTTACTGTTATTTGAAAATAATATTATTTTATAGTCCTTTCAAAAATGAGGTCGAAAGGAAATTAAATTTTACAAAAAAATTTGAGTTTTGTTCAAAAATATTTAAAATGTTTAAATTAAGTTTTATAACCTCCACCACAAGCGAAAGAAAGAATAACCAAAACATTCACATAAAAATCTGAGTCTGTATGGTTCTATTCTATCGATAGGGAAATAGTTATACAAAGCTATCTGAGACAACCTCCAAAAACTAAAACATTTTTTAAATTTTGGAAAGGCATTGGAGAGTCTTATTCCCCATTAATATTTTTCTAGTACATTCTGTCACTTTCCCTTAACAGGTGCTCTATCTCCATCCAAAATCTAACACACTTTTTGATACATTTATGTGCTCGTCAATTCTCTTTTAACAAGAGCCCAATATTTCTCCGTTGGTCTTAGCTCCCAGCAGTTTGGAGAATTTGCTTCTCTTGGTACAATTGGCAAATTATTGTCCTTGAATCAATTAAGTGCTATTTTAACATAATGACAGGATGCCAAGTCCGACCAAAAATAAATGGAAACATCATTAAGTCTTTTTAATAGAATCAGACGTTTTTAAATATTTCTTGTTGTAAATATCGGTATTTATGGAACACGTTTTAACAAATGATTTCACTCCTTAAATAAATGTGAAACAAGTCTCTGAGCAAACCTGCCTACTTATGTTTGGATAATTTCCTTCAGAGATACATGTTTCTAAGGCACTTCTTTATAGTTATAGTTTTTTTCAGCACTATTCAATATTGAATTCTATGTAATTTTATTTTAGTATAACAGAAATTATTTTTCAAATATTGCTCATTTGCTGCAAAGTAGTCATAACTCAAAAATTTTTTTTTTTTTAGTAGACGAATATTTTATTTTTTACAGAATCAAATGTTTCACAATTCATAAATGAAAAATTTATATTTGGTTAACTTTTCAAACACTTCCAGATTAACGCTTTATTTCTGACAAAAAACAAAAAAGTATACAATTGACATGACATATTTTTGTTTAAATCCTGCCTGATGTATAAATGGTTCATTTGCCAGATAATAAAATACATTATTTACTATACACTCCAGATGTTAGGTCGAAAATTGCAAATTATGAGTTATGATGATCATGTATCAAATGAGCGATATATTGATAATCTAAGCTTGAATCCTCTAAAGAGTTTCCATGCCTTTCAAGTGTTCCTTTTACTTTGTTGAGCCTGTTATTAAAGTCTATGTCTACTCTATTTTCATTGCATCAACACTTCTAAGACAGCTGTACTACTTCTCCTTTTTTAACTGGTTGATTTTATAATATCGGGCAGTACTTCACCATGTGTCATTCTTTTTTAAGGCTTCTAACTTTGTCTGCCGTAAGCAAAGGCGGACTAATATAATTTACGCAACTTACAAACTTGATAAAATTTCTATTCTTTCCTTCTGATCAGTTTTCTCTATGAAGATTCTGATGATTTAACTTATCTCCTGAAAACTACTTCTTCAACGACTTCCATATGCCAAATCATCTGATGATACCGAAAGAGTGATTGATATATCACAATATGTAGAACAAAGATTCCCTTATAACAACTTAAAGTTAAAATGGGCAACGAATTACAATTTTCATGAAAAATACTGTGATTCATTATAAATAAAATATTATTCCTTTAACTATTTTAAAATATATATTTAAACTTCCATTACTTCCATTCTCTTTTTTTTTTTTTTAATTTAAACCACTAAAGTAGTTTTTAAAATAATCTTACTTTGCAAAAAAAGAACAATTTCTAAAGAAAAAAAAAACAAAAGCAAATACTAAATCAATGACATAACTGCTATTGCCGCTACTAATTCATATCTATAGACATAGAAAAATACTTTATTTTAGATTTAAAGCAAAAAATAGTGGAAGCAGCAAAAAAAATAACTCTAACTGTGGTAAATACAGCATTACTCACACTATTACACACTAACAAATTTTTCCAACCATACAAAATAAAACGGAAACAATGGCCTGACAAGCTGAGGATATGGTAAGTGCCAATCAGCAAAATATATAGATGTATATAATAAATATAGCATCAACAACAAATATACACATACATACATACATACATACATACATACATACATACATACATACATGCATACATACATATAAAATCGCTAAAAAATAACTGTGAACAATTGAACTCCTGTAAATAAAAGACGAGTAAAATAGTAAATACTGTTCATATTGCAGAGGAATGGAAAACTAGAGTTTGCAGAAGAAGTTTTTAAGGACAGAGAATAATTAAAGGAGTTAATATTTTTTTTAAAGATCATTTAATTTGGAATTTCAGAATGATATATTAATTTGCTAATTTGGTTGCTATTTTTGAACTCAAATACTCCTTAGAATCCATATTCAAATCCTTGTTTCTCTAGGTATTTTCACTGTAATTTTTTCAATTAATTTGAGTCCAGAAGTGAGATTTTTTTGCTTTAAAATAATTCTGAAAATAGACGCTCATAATACCAATGGACGGTAAACACAGCTTTTAAAATTGCAAACTATACGAACTATAACATTTTTATTAATCTTTTACCAATTAGATTCTCATTCTTAACGAATTTCATGAGAAAGACAAAATAAGCCAAGATTAGACAGGTTATTAGCAAAAATATCTGAATGTAAGAGTGAACATTATAACAACATTCTTGTTAGTTCAAGGATAAAATTTAATCCAAAAGTTTAAATTCATAATTTTCAAAAGGGTGTATTTTAAAGATCTGTCTTTTATTAAAAATTACAGTTTTAGCTAAAAATAATATTTTACCAAATCTTCTTTAAACAACAATTACAAATTTTTTCAATCTACCAAAATTTTCTATTTCACAAATCCGTGTACGATCTAAATATACTTTTTACTCCAAAATTTTTTAGCAAAAAGCAAAATTTTCGCTAAGATTTAAATTTTTTTTCTTTTTTTTTATAAAAAAATTTTCGCTCTTGAAATTTAATTTTTAATAAAAATTTAAATTTCACAAAAAATCGACTTTTCAATAAAAATTTAAAATTTTACTTAAAATTCATTTTTTCTTTTACTTGAAATTCCATATTCGCAAAAAATACTCTTTGCGCAAAAACAACGTTATCACTAAAAATATAAATATTTTAAACAAAAATTTCACTTTCACTCAATTATAATTTTTCACTTAAATGGAATGATTCAATAATTATTCCTAAAATCAAATCACACAAAACTTTAAAAGTCACTAAAAGTTTTATTTATCACTAAAAATTGCACTGATAACAAAACTGAACTGATCACTTAAAAATTTCTCTAAAAACCTCTATTTCACAAAAAAATCTTTTTCCGTAATAAATATTAGTTTCTTCCTAAAAATCTATAAATTCAATAACTTAAGAAACTAAAACCCTTTTAAATATTCCATAATAAAAACGTCTAAGCCTGAGAGCAAAACGAAATCAGGCATTTTTGCAGGGCAAACGATTAAAAATCCAACAATTTGTGATTCATTTCATTCCGTTTTTCTACTTAAACAATATTTTTACATTTATATATAAATATTAATTTTATATACATACAAACATACAAACATACACATATTAAAATGCATTATCAATAGCATCAGTATTTATTAGTCTCGTAATCCTCAGACAGTTGTTGATATATTTTTCGCTTCATCTCCGTTTATAAAATACACACAACGATACTAAACTAAACAATAAACCGTTAGAGTAAAATCAAACTCAAACCAGAACAAAACAATTTTGAAAGGCAAATCCAAACCAAAATATATCTCTATGTATCGATATATCTACAGCCTTCTCGTAAACTGTTAAATCATCTTTAGAAACCGCGTATTATGCACTTATCAAGTGATTCTTTTTTCCAATATCTCTTTTTTTCCGCACACAATAAATGAATTTGTTGGTTTTTGTATATCGAACAAAAGAAAAAAGAAGAGAAATAATAAAATATTGACTGTAAAGCAGGAATCAGGGTATGGAAAAACTCGAAGCAAAATCTTTATTTTCAAATGATCTTAATTTATAATCTTTATAATCTTTTATAAAATCTATAAAATCGAAAACTTATTTTACTCTTCTTTCAGTTAAGAATTAAAAAAGAAGATTATTTTTTAACTCGCTAAATAATGCGAAATGGTTGCAAATAAAACAATTAAAAAATGCACAACAAAATTCTTTTAACTTTCAACAAATTCTTCAAACAAATTTCTTGCCCCAATGAAACTTGCTGTTGTTGTTTTATATTAAAAAATTCAATAACAAAAATGCACAAGAATTAACACACCTACGATCTACAGGGCGATACTTATTCCCCTGATTCTACAGTTGCACGTTCACTCGTACTTTTAGAATGGTATCCCTTACGTTGGTTAACATCCCCACCATAATCACCATGTGGATGAAAACAAAAAAAATCGGTCTGCGGTGGCGAACAATAGTTCTTCGTCAGTAATTGAAAAAATTGCACGTTATCCACGTTTGTAAGTTTCAATCCTTTAATTTGATCAATATGTCATTTGACGCGCGCCTCCCAAACGGTTCAAGCCCGTTCTTGGTAAAATAATAAGGAAATAAGCATGCTTTGGTACCAAATATACGAAACGATGGTTCAAATTTCATATACTGCTTATCAGTTACTTCCAAAGGCCATTTCTGTGGTAATTACATGTCCAAAAGTGAGCGCAATTTATGTTCCATAAATAGAAGTGATAGGATTTTGCTGATCTTAAGACATTTTTCATAGTCTGTACTGATTTTTCAGCCTGATGTTTAAACACGATATTGGTAAGAACATTTTTCAATTCGGCTTCAGAGATCCAATCTTATTAAGAATAGAAAAAGATTTGAAAAACGTACCCTGGCGGGAGTGCTAAATATAGTGAATTTTTTAAGAGAAGGAATTTAGGGGAAAGGATGGTTTTTATTTTATTTTTTCATATCAAATGATATATTGTTGCAGAATTGTAAAATTCTAAAGTCAATAACATTGTTGAGTATTATTTATTTTTAGACTTTAAATAATATTTACTTAAATCGAAATTGGAAATTTCGTAAGGGATGTAATAAATATGGTGAATAAAATTCGTCAAGATTTCAAAAAAAATATTTAAAATGAAAATTTTAAAAATCTCTATGAAAATTATTGAAAAACTATTAATTTTAATTTAAATAAAATTTAAATTTATTTAAAAAATGTTTATTCACTAAAGATTTTCCAACAACTAAAAATTATAATTTATAGTTTAAACAAAAACAACGCGACATCATATTGTATTAATGTTTAAGAGTCCACCACATTTACCAAATGATTTTCTATGATAAAACTTTTTTTAGAGGGAACAAAAAATGAAAAGAAGGAAAACGCAACTGTTTGCTTCGATTAAAGAAAAAGTATTTTTGTACATAAATTCATGACAGCAAAAGGAGAAAAACACACACACACACGATTGCAACAGAGTGTCTTTTAGTGTTTTTGTGGCAAGAAAAACTTTTGAGGCAATAAAAATTTCTTAACTATTACTTTTACCAAAGTCGCCGAAATGTTTAGATAGAGAAAAAAACAGGAAATAAAAAATAAAAAAGGAAAGATGAGAAATAAAATTGAATAAAATTTCGAAAAGAAATCTATAAATTATAAGCGAATAAGAAGAGAAATAAATTGAATTAAAAAATTAATTAATATAACTTAATTTAATTCAATTTAATTTAATTACCCGTTCTAAATTTTATTTAATATTTGCATTGCATGGGAGTCACCTCTTCCCTTGATCCTAACCGTTCTTCATTTTGTCCAGTAAAACTATTTGGAACCACATTTTAGAACTTTTGCTGTTATAGTTGTTTAGATATTTGATAATCATTATTTCCTTTTTATGCAGGTATCAATCCCCCTGGTCCTATCCGCCCTACATTTTAGCCAGTATAAAAGTTCCCTAAAAAGGTAATTGGAACCGGTTTAAATACTCGTTTTTTTAGTTCTATTATTAATATTTGCTTTGTATGGGAGTACCTTTCGCCTTGAATCTACTCGTCCTATATTTTTATCAGTAAAACAAGTTCTTGAAAAGTGTTTGGGGCCGAATTAGAGAACTATTATAGTTCTTTAGATATTCGATAATCAGCATTTTTCTTAAATGGGGAAACCTAACGCCATAATCCTATCCGCCTTTCATTCTGTCGAGTAAAACAATTACTTGATTTTTATATATTTGATTATCAATATTTGCTTTGTATGGAGGCTACTTCTCTCTCTGATTTTATCCGCCCCACATTTTTTCTTGTAAAATAGTTCATTAAAAAGTTATTGGGAACGAAAAATTCTCGATGAAAGGGTTCTTTAGATATTCGATGATCAATACTTTCTTTGCAAAATCGGTCTAGTAGTTAAGATGTCTATAAGTCTCAAATAAACAATTAAATAAACAAACAAACACAGATTCATTTATATATAGATAAATAATAAATGTTACAGTTAATGTTGAATCTCAAATACTCGCCACCGCGATCAATTTTGGAACAATTGTGGGAACATATTAAAGAGATATCTCTTCCAAATGCCCTTTCTTGGAACTACGTAATCTTTTATATTTCACTATTACTGCTTCATCAATTTAATTAAATATTCTGACGCAGTTTCAGTGATATATGATATTAAAAGATTCCCTTGTAAGGGGGTATCAGTTCCCCCTGATCAATACAAAATTTTCTTTTTCTTTAAAATATCGTTATGTAACCTAAAAATTTTAAATATCATGAGATTTTATTTATTAGTTATAGAGATATATGACATTATGTGTTTGTATTTCATGTGGAAAACATCTCTTTCGTGACCTATCAAAAAAATAAAGTTTGTTCTTTACTGAAGGCAATATCAGCGTGTACAATTTCATTTTAATCGTAATTCTATTTTTTCAGTTTTAAAAAGTTATCTCAGTTATTCGGTCTATAATTTTTTACTGAACCAATTTAGCTGTTTTAACTTCTACAGACCATAATATATACTTAGGCAAAATTTCATTGAGCCTTGTTAATTATTGTGAATGTCAGTGAGCCAACAACAGACAGACAGACACACTGTTGCTGCAGATTTCACGAATTTCAGCAAAACTTTTGAATAGGACATAAAGGATTAAATTTTGTAATTGGACACAGGTTAAAAATTCGATATTTTCGAATTTTACACAATTCGCATGTAGTTCTCCAATTTTAAGAAACTTAGGACTTAAATGAGGAATTATAGTTATAGCTTTATCGCTATTTTATACCCATGTTTTTCAAGTTCTGGATAACAAAAATACACGAATGTTTTGACCAATTTTAGTGGTTCTTTAAATCAATTTTTATCAGAAACTTTTATTAGAAATACTCTACCGTCCACGTTGTTGTATAATAACAAAACCAAAAGTTTACTTTCTAATAAACATGCTTGATTTGAAACATTTTTGGTCCCCTGTATTTTTGTAAACTTCTTCTTATGCTTGTAATCTCCAATATCACACTTGCGTTTGTGTGTGCGTTTAGCCCACCATAAAATGTTCTCAGAACTTAGTTTTTCCAAAGCTATAATAAGAAATAACTTTAACTACATTCTTAAATGATTTTCATTATTTGTCACATGTTGTAATATTCCTAAAATTCTTTGAAATTTTGCGATTTAAGAGCTAAAATGCCTAAATTTGACATAAATCTGAAAAGTCAATTGTACAACGAATTCATGTCTTATTTTTATACTACAAAAATTAAAAATTAATTTTCAAAAATTTTTTCATCAAAATCTAATTTTTTTACCAAAAACAAACAAAAAAATTTTTTAAAATCCAAATGTTTGAAAAAAATATTATTAATATTCTCAAAAAACATAAATTTTTATCAAAAGATTCAGTTATTCCGTTAGAGGTTTCCTTATCCATTTAAATTGAAATTTTTGAAAATAACTTCATTAAGACAAAAAAGAATGCCTTTGTCGAATTTTCAATTCCCTCCACCACAAATGCGTTTGAAGTAAATACGTTATGTTTCACAAACGTATAAAATATTTAAAGTTTTGTTTTTCAAAATACACGGAACAATTCATGAGTCTTAAAATCAGTTATATTTTTGGCTTTAACTTTTATTTACTGTACCGATTTTGATAATGTTTGGAATAACGATGAAGTACATATAAATTAATATTAGAGAAAATATTATTTAAGGAATATTTTTCACTTAAATTTAGAGGTTACCTCAGATATGAGTCTATATCTCTTAATATACTGAGCGGATTTTGTTGGTCCAAGTTTTATTGCGTTCTGTCAACTGACTTGACTTTAACGTGTCAACAACAAACTGACGGACAGACAGACAGATAGACAGACAGATAAACACACATACGGACATAGCAAAATCAACTCAGATTTTGATTTGTTACAAGAAAATATACCTACATTATGGGGTCTGAAATGATTCCTTTATTGCGTTACACACGGAATAACAAAGTTAATATACCCTCTTCAGCACTTGTAGTGGTGGAGGGTATAAAAAAGCTTTCCATATCAATTATTATCACAATTTAAAAATCTTTATTAAAAAAAACTACACTTCACCAAAATATCACACCACAAAAAACCATCCCCCGCCATTTAATCAAACATGATTCTCATATTTATCCTTCAATAACAAACTCATACACACACACACATCCTTAGAAATAGAAATCAATGATTCATGACAATTATGAAAAAAAGAGTCGCAAAAAAACACACAAAAAGAAATTAAATACTCTCACAATAGAAGGAATCAAATGAATGGAACTAAATTTTGTATTCCTTGTTATAACAAGTGCATGAACGCCCAAGTCATTAGCATCACAATGATTTCCAAAAAAGGAATCTCTTTTAAATAAAACCGAAAAAAAATTCTTTAAAATGGTCGTAGTGTCAATAACATTCTAGCAGACAATAAATATTGAGGTCTTTTTTTCATTTTCAGATGCTCAAGAGTTTTCCAGTTAATTTATGAAACTGAATTCCATCGTTATTTTTTTAATAAATGAAATTTTGAAGTGTTAATACTTATGATGGGTTTTTTCTTAAAAAGTATTGAATGGGATATTAAAATAAATTTGAAATAAAAATGTTACTAATCCGTGTAAATGAAGTTTTAATGAATTAACTGTAAAATTATAGGAATTATAAGAATACTTGAAATGATTATTATTATTTTTTTTAATTTGGTGGGATAAAAAAGAGGTAAAATATGTGATAATAATATTACTAATAATGATAGGGAACAATGGATGACATCATTATATCCTACATCACCGTAGGTATTTGGTGTGTTATGAGTTTGTGCAGATATTGTGAAAAGAAAAATTGCTAACTTCACTTTTAAATATACAGGTTGACTCAAAATCACTTCCTGAGTCGATTAAACCACGTCCATCCATCTGGTTACATATCGCATTTTGAAAATATCTCAGTGGCACGTAATGTTTTTTTGACTCAAGATCGACGCATATTGAAATTATTGTATATAGACCATATTGAAATGTACCCTCAGAATGGGATTTTTAACTCATTAAATTTCTTTAATTTAAAATGATTTTAATCAAATTTTTCGTAAACAAGTCCTAGTATATACTAAAAGGATATAATAAATTATACGAAGATAAGTCTACTACTTCTCTTAGTATCCATACAAACATAATCCAAAATCCATCCATTTGTAACCATCTATACAAATTCTTTAAAACGCATAAATTTTACATGAATGTTAGTTTTGTAATAATCTTTTGCACACACAAACATAAATAAGTAAAGCAAATTCAAAATTTTTTCATAGCAGTCATGTACAACCAACATTGTGGTGTAGGGCATTACAAATTCGGACTTGACGTACAATAAAATTTTCACTTGTTTATAAGTATAATTTCTCTTTTTGTTATATTAACACCAAAATGTCACTAAACAAAAGATGCATAATGGATTGAAGAATCCATAATGATGTCTAATTTGTTGGCTATTAAACAGATGGGAGTGAAATTGGATTTAGGCCAATTTAATGTTATGCATTTGGAAAAATCATTTAAATGAGAATAAAGTTAAAAATTAATAATGATTTGCCAAAGCTAAAAACAATATAAACAGAAATAATCACTGATTTTTAATTTCAAAAACTTTAGAAAACTTTGAGGAATGAAATCTGGAAACAACCTTGATTTTAGATTTTTATTGAAATTAATAAAAAGCATTATAATTATAATAAATGATCCAATATCATTGATGCTTTAAATTATCGATAATTTTAAGCACTTGAGTCAAATAAAACTTTTAAAAGCCTTAATTTATTTGTATATTCTGTGCCACCACAAGTGCTGAAGAAATTATATTAACATCCTCATTCCGTGTATAACGTCAATAAGGAATCATAATTTTTCTTCTTCTATCTATCCGTATGTGAATCTTTTTGCTTATCTATGTCTGACACGCTCACATCCACATCTTTCCATAAATTATAGTTGGACTACATTTCTTTGTGCAGCCACAAATAAAAGCCAGTATCTGCTGCTGCCTATAAAATTTCTAATTTAAAATCATTTTGCAAATGATAAACTTAATCTTAATGTTAATATTTGATTGTTTAATAAATTGTCAAGTTATCGCCAGATTTATGTTTTTAACTGTGGCTGATCGGAATCTCCGAGTAACCTCATTTGCCTTTAAATAACTTCAGCCATTATCAGACAACACAGAGATCAAATCTTTTTTTTTTTTTTTGTAAATAAGATTGTAGATGAACCTGACTGAAATATGGGAAATTGCGGACATATCCATGACTTAAAAGCATTTGACGTATGGATTGAAGGATGTTCAATGACAGACCACTTATCGCATAATGAGGAATTTTCGGTGATTTCATTAAATCTGATTCTTTGTATATAGAAGCTGAAATGTAAAATAAGATATACGAAAATACAGTTTACAGTCAATTAGATTAAGGTCTTTATGTTAAGCCGAATCAAAAAGAAAGGATATGTTCACAATAAGTTTATTTTCAGTGCTTTCTATCCATTCAGTTTATAGGCACCAAAATCAATTACTTTAACTTTAATACAGAACGTATAAGTAATATCAAAATGTGAAGTAACATCAAAGCATATTAAGTATACGTACGATATGAACTAAATTAATTCTTAATGAATTTGAGCTACAACAATATTAAAAATATATAAAAATATTTAATTTTATTCATTAATATAAACTTAAAGAAACAACTATTTATTTTAAACTTTAAAAAAGAGATTATAAAATTTGTTAAATATTTTCTGTTCTAAATTCCTTTAAAAAACCAGACAAGAAAACTAAAAACTCCACAACAACAAAATGCCATTTCAATTGCATTTACAATTGTTAAACATAAAAGAGCACATTACTGTGAAAACATATATAACTAAAGATCCTTTTGTCCTTTCAAAAACAAGACGATAATGACGACTACAAACCAACAACTAAACATAACAATTGACTTAACAAAGATAAAGATGATGACGCGAAATAACAAAAAAAAACTGAAAAAGGAATTTTGCAAAATATTTTGAAATTCACAATAACCAGAAATAGTTAGAAAGAAAAAGAAAAACTAACCACAGTTAACAGAGGCAAGGAAAAATCATTCAGAAAACCTCAAAAGAGAAATAAAAGCAAAAGATAAGCGTCACAAGAATTTCGACAAAAAATCTGCATATTTTTAAAAGCAGTTACGCATACATATACGTACATATATACAGATGTAAGTGATTGAAATACATACATTTTCAAAAACAATTTTTTGAGGAAATTTAAATACAGAAAAAATTAAGAAAAAAAATATATATTTAATATTTTATTATTTAATTAAATATTTTGGTTGCACGATTCAACTTAGAGTTAATTATTTATAGTGTACGTATACGTAATGTTACAATAATTATTCACTGCGTGGGTATACTTAATAAAACGAATTCATATTACTCATTCGACTACATATTATGTATTAGAAAATTTTCTCTGTACTTCCTAAATGATAATTAAGAACACCAAAATCTTCTCATTGCGGAAGTGCGAAATGTTCTTATTAATCACATTAATGTTTTTTTATCTCTTCTTATCCTTTAAACATTCGTCTTATATTTTTAAATCCTTTTGTTCCCATTTTTGCTTAATTTCTCACTTTATATTTGCTCTTTTTTCTGTTGTTCTCTTTTTTGTAATTCTTTATTTAATATTTCTCCTTTTTGTTATTTTTTTCCCGTTTAATATTTCTTGTCTGCTATTTTTGCAGGTCACTGAGCCCATTCACTCAAATACAATGAATGAATAAAAATTCACGCTTTGTTATGGTTTCGCTTTGATTTTGCATTTATCGAAAAGAGTTGCCAAAGTCAAAATTTCTAAAAAAATAATAGAAAACAATAAAGTTTCAAAAATCGTAAATAGATTTTAAAAATTGAAGCTTATTTTATAAGGAAAATTGATTATTTAAAGATCCCTTATTAAGACACAAACTGGCAGAAATATTTGTTATCAAATAATAATGTTGTTTTCACGGCAGTTTACAATATTTAGTTTTCTCTACGAAAAAATGTGGAGAAGCAAATAATATAAATATTCAAATAAATATTATTTGAATATTTATGCCAATAAAATGATCTGAATTCGTTGGGACGAGAAGGAGTTTCTGAATTGCACTGAATACAGCTCATTCGTTTGTAAAGATACATTAACGAAAAAAGATTGAAGTGTCCGACCAACCACCAAAATAACTCTAATCTACATACTAATTCGCCTTATAATCGAGACCTTGTTGTGATTATAGTTCACTTCAGAATAGGTTGTGCACAGTGGATAAGTACATGACATATTTTTCCAAATTTACTTATTTGTTTATTTATTTATTTATTTATTTATTTATTTATTTATTTATTTATTTATTTGTTTTTTAATAATTCTTTAACTTTTAAAGTGCTGAGCATATTTTAATGGTTTTAGGTGAGATATTTTGGATTTGATCCGATCGGTGAACTTCCAAAATTGGCCACTTCGATTATGATAGCTTTTCAAATAGGTTTTTTTTAGCAAATAACATAATTTTGGTATTCAAATACAACTTTTATTACTTAATCGTTGATGCTAAATTGGAAACTATTTATATTATTTTATTATTTTTTTAAGTCCAGAAAGTCACAAAACTTTTTCAAAAACGGATTTTTATTTTTTTTTTGCTTCACTTTCGAACTATTTGCTCACCTCCAAACTACTTCTAATTCTCCTAATAAAATAGATAACATCTCCACAGTATTTTTGGTTAGAGTATAATAAGGTACAGGATATTAAGAGTAGAATGTTTCCATCATGACCCAATTGTCAACGGTTAAAATTGTTTGGCAATCCTGTAATGCGTTTTCGTTTATTTTTTTTTTTTCCTTTACATTCATTGTCATAAAATCCTTAAAAAGAAAGAATAAAAATGCAAGAATATCTGCAAATGACAAATGTGCCGTTTAGCTTTCATTTTTCACATAAAAATCATATTTTATAAATTAATTTTAAATAAATTTTTCTGATTGAAAATAAGAAAAAAATGGTAGATTTTTCATTAATGTAACAAAATTTTAAAGCAAACAAAGAAGGAGCCAAGAAAAGGAAGGAAATATTGATCAAATTGAAATCTAAAAAAAGGTGGCTTTAAAAGAACACGTTTTGTCACCCAAGAATATTTTTATCTACAATCAATTGTCCACTTGTCACAATCCTTTTAATGCCAAACTCACAAATTTTCTATAAATAAAACAAGTAAGAATGTTATATTTGGCTGTGCCGAATATTAAATACCCTCCACCACAAATGCATGTTTCAAACATATACATTCACAAACGCACACAATATATAAAAGTTTTCTCTAAATATAACACAAACAGACGGATATAGCTAAATCGATTCAGATTTTGATTTGATGCATAAATATATACTCCATGGGGTCTGAGGTGATTCCTTCTAAAAGTTACACATGAAATGTCAAATTTAGTATACTCTCTTCACCACCTGTTCTAGTGGGCGGGGCATAAAAATACTAATTCACCATTTCACCACTAACTCATATTGTAAATATATTTTAAGTCATTTTGCGAAAAAAGGGTTTTAATATACATATTTTATCATTATTTCCAGCTAATTTAATTTTTACTTCTGTTAGTAAAATTCATATGACTGAATGTCTTTTTTGTCACGGAAAAAAGTGACAAAAGAAATGAACAAACTGAATTAAAATGTGTTTTTTTTTTTAGGAAAAATGTTGAAAAACCATTAAAAAGCAAACAATAATTTTTTAACTAAAATTTTTTGGAAAAAAAGAAGGAAAATTATCAAACAAAAGATTCTATTTGAAATAAATGCATTTTGATATCTTTGAATAAAGGAAAAAAAGGTTTTCTTTGTAGAGAAAATTTCATTTTTGGCATTCAAATGATATTTCCGGTTAGTAAGAGGAAATGATAGAGAAAAGGAAAATAAATATTGTAACAGATATAAAATTCGTTATTTTAAAAAATTATTATCAGCAGGTTTTATGCTTCAAGAAAATTTTAGAGCTAAAAAAAGAGTTATGAGAGAAATGACCAGAATATGAATTTTTGACCTGTTTTAATGATGAAAATATGCCAAGTGATAAATTAGGAAAATATATCTTTTATGAGAATCTGTTTATATACAAAAAATTGTTAATAATGTCGTAAAACATGAACAAATTTATATACTCTTGAAGATTTTTCAGACAAAAAACTGCTATTTATAGCTTTCCACAATTTTAGTGGCTCCGCATAAGGAAAAGCATGCGATGTATACTATAGATTGAAGAAGTTCTTGACCAACTATTTTTTCATACAGGCCGGCATAAGGAAAAGCATGCGATGTAGACTATAGACCGAAAGAAGTTCTTAACCAACTATTTTTTCACGCAGGCCTTATTTTACTGAACTCTAAGAGTTATTATTATCGAGATTATAGGAGGGCAAACAATAAATAGGCGCACGGATGGGCAAACGGACATAATTAAATCGACTCAGATTTGAATTTTATTTAAAAATACAAATACTTGATAAGATGTTAGAAATTTCCGTCTAGGCTTTACACCTGGAATGACACCAAAACAAAACAATTCTGAAGCGATCTACGGTAAATTTGATTCTAAGATTTTACCTTCCATAAAATCGTAATTACGTGAAATCACACGAGTTGATTGAAGAAAGAATTGATTATATAAGAACCATAAAAGATAAATTCTCTTTAAATAAATTTTTAAAATTAGATCTCCTATGTGAATTACAGTCTAGCGATCTTCTTGAAATTTGATATTTAAGTCTAAATAAATTTATGTCTTGGAAAATTTTCTAAAAATGCGGCCTATTTAATCGACACAGGTAGTGAATCACAGTCCATCGGTATAAGATTAGGTGACTGGGGTAGTGCATTAATTAAATAGATTCATTCGACCCTGTTTTGACAAGTCCATACAACTCTCAGGTAATAATATTCCATTGTACTGTAGAGGTAAGCTTTTTTAAGTATTTACTTAATCCGTATTACTTAACACAGAGGATCCAGAAAGTAGTCGCCTTGGAATCTTTTCTTCTTGATTAATTGATCGGATATTCGCAAAGAAGGTGAAAACCGTTTTCTATCCTGCGACAATATTTAAAAATAGGCATCCAAAGAGATCTTTTGATCAATAATGATTCCTTTTTCTTTGTTAAGTTTTCTACGCTTTCCAATGAGCTGCATTGATGAAGCTCAATAAAAACCATGGATTTGTGACCAGTAATAAGGTTGATGGCCTTTCTCACTGTATTTGTCTTCATCGCAAAAAAGAATCACTGTACTTAACGTTTTTTCACTCCAAATATGTTTGTTTTGTAAGTAATCATCAGTTAGTACCATCTACAAAGCCACTCACTACTTGATTTTTGCTTAATCTTTTGAAAAACGGAAGATAAAAGTAGATATATATCCATTTCCGCCAAGACTTCAGAAAGAGATGCACTTTACTTCGCCAGTTCGTCGGCTTTTTTCATTTACTAAAATAATTTTATAACCAGGCACCCAGTTAAGATTAATGTTATGCTGTTCACGAAAATAGAGATGCTGCTGATAATCCTAGACCTTTTATTATCCGTTATTAGAGATCTTGTTGCAGCCTGCCTACCAATGAAAAATCTAATATCAATTTTATTTATTTACATTCTGCCTGACCGCCATAGGGATAGCAATCAGCCTAGAAAATACTACACTCTATTCTCAATCAATAACATGATTCACTTTTGGGTTCATCACAAGACCTCCTCAGCTAATTCCCACGTTTTCGAGTGCTTAACTCTGCCTCGGAAGAGATATATGGTGACAACAAGTCCGTAGCATAGTCACTTATAACGTCATCAATTATTTACACATAACGCTCAGTTCTGATTTCCAGTGAGTCCGTCTGTTTCAGTATGAAAAGTGTGCGGTTAACATACTATTTAGTATGAATGTCTAAAGGTGGGACATTTATAGTGACTTCCAGTCGAAACCTTTGCATGTCACCCGTCAAACCGCACAGCGCTATGATACCGTTTCTAGTATATCCAGTCGAAATTTGTACTGCTTTTACATTAGATATTTTAGATATAGAAGCAATTCTAGCTCATCCCGACCAATGGTGACTTTGTCGTATGGGCTCTTGACTAACATACATAAGTTCGCGTAATAAAGCGTATAAAAATATATAAAAATTTTGTATTGTTTGAGTAGATTTCCCTTGTTTCCAAAATTTTAATTTTAAATAATTTAAATTCAAATTACAAAATATTAAAACTTAAATTTTAACACAATTCGCATACCCAGACCCCATATGTTTATTTCAATAATTTTGTGTTACACTTTTTTCTTCTTTCTCCCATAATAACGCTAAAAATGGCACAAATAAATATTAATTGTTTCTAATTATAAAGCTTAAAAACGCATTTATTAACAATTTATTTCAATTTTTTTCTTTTTGCATTTTACAAAAACGATAAATATTCTTTTACAAAATGTAACATTTAGGAAATAAAAAACTCACACACACACACACAAAACAATAGAGGAACAGGAAACGTGTGGAGATAGAAAATATAAAATTTTTATATTTTGTTGTCATTATTTAAATAATGGTTGTTAAGTACTTATTTTGTTGTCGTTGTTGTTGTAAGTATTGTTAGAGTTAATTCCTTTTTTATTTATTATTATGACGGGAATTCTATTTTTATAATGTTTCGCTTAATTTTTTTCTTCTTTAAATTCGATTTTATTTATATAATAATTCATAAAGTGTTTTAGTTTTATTATTTCGTTTTCTTTTTTGGTGGATTTTCAATTATTCATTTCAGTTTTTTTCTCTCACTCACACAATTTTGAGTTTTATTTTTAATCCTTTTTTATAGCTTCGGCATATGGTTTTTTTGTTGCCATCAAATCCTCTAAAGCGTTTTATTTTATTTGTCGATTGTTGCTCATTCAAAATCGTTTAATATTCCCAGTTAAGCGTTTCACAGTTGTCAAGAAGGTATATTAACTCTGTCATTCCGTATGCAATGCTAAGAAGGAATGATCTCTTTCATCAAATCAAAATCTTAGTCCATCTTGTTATGCCTGTTCGTCTGTCTGTCTGTCTGTTGGCACGCTCACATCCACAATAATTGGCAAAGCTTAATGAAATTTAGCTATAGAATTTATTGTAGTTCTGAAAAGTTGTCTATTTAAAACAAAAAAAAATCGGTTCAGTAAATCAAGAGATAGAGATCGATATCTGAGACAACCTTTAAGTTCCAGCGAAGAATTTTCGCAAAAATGTCAATTAGAAAACGATAAATCGGAATAAAAGAATAAAAGCACAACTAATTGTATGACTCATTAAGTGTGTCTGTGTTGTATTTAAGGAAAACGTTTATATATGCTATACGTTTGTGAGTGTGTACGAAACATAATTTACATGTATTTGTAGTGTAGGGTGTTGAAAATTCCGTATAGCCGAATATAGCATTCTTACATGCTTTATTGAAAATATTTTTTTAATAGTGATTTAATAAAGCTTTAGCCTGTATTTTCCCTTCAGGCTTTTCCTCTTCTAATGATGCCAATATATGTATGTAGATGTTTATGGGAAAACTGAATTGGAAAAAATATTGTGTTCTAGATTCAATTTGATTTTAATTTTATTTTTTTTATTATTATTTTTTTGCTTTTTCAATCATTTTGTAAATCTAGTTTTTATTACGCCCTTGTATTTGTTTTGTTTTTGTTTTTTATTCAGTTTTAGTTTTGAATTTTGCACATTTTATAGTTTTATTGTTCATTTGAGATTTTGATGAGTTATTTGTTATTTGTGTTGCCGTAAATATTATTGATATTTAATATCATACCAAAATGGTGTTAATAAATATTCTAGATTTATTATTTATTATTATTTTAATTTTTTTGTTGTTATTGTTGGTGGAAAAACAGTGGACATAAGGTTAAAGAAGTAAAAATTGTCACTATAGATTTAGGTGGTCACAGATCCTGGATAATTAAAATAACATTTATGGGTCCATCGATTTCATCGCCATTAGGTGTATTGTAGAGAGACCGTAAGAACGTGTGTTTGTCTCCACGATCATAAAACGCGAAGCACAATGGTTATCAACCACATTATCGCCACCCAGCTTTGAAGATTTAATGCACAAACATCTTTCCATGACCAAGAAATTGATAGTAAATCTTAAAGAGTATCGTTCTTAGCACTTAATGTGCAAACCGATTTGTTCGAATATATTTCTGTAGCTTTGAAACCATTAGAGTTATCTGAAATGAAAATTAACACTGTTATAGGAAAGGTATTTTGGAGTTGATGTGCCTACTTAATCGGGGCGTAATCGGTGATTTTCCAAAGTTTGCCATATTGATTTTTTTTAATTCATTTATGAAAAAAAATTAAAAGAAAAATCTCTTTACTTAATCTGTTTTTACTCTTGTCTTTCTTAAATCTTTTAAACTTAAGAGGCTTAAAATAGATCCTAATTTCTAATCTAAATAAAATTTTTTCTAAATCGAGTTTTTGGGACTTTTTTCATAAAATTGTTAACATGAATTCACTGATAAAACCAATTAAAAAAAGTAACCCGGTACAAATTGACAAATTCTTAAATCGCAAAGCTCGAATCCACTTTAAATTATCCATAATATATAACTACACATATAAAGTAAACACCCAAAAAGGATTAATATTTTGAATGTCTTCGTTCAATTATTAATGGACAATTTCGTATGTATATCGCTTTATTCTTCTTAAGTTTTCTTTAAAAATTGTAAATAAAACTCAAAAGGTTTTCACCATGACTGATAATCGATCTTTAACTTGACTTCCTTTTACCCAGTTAATCAATTTTCATACATTTGTCAGGCTAAACATAGAACCTGCTAAACTAAAAGAATCAACATACCCGAAGTGGACAAATTTGAGAGATCACCGAATAATGAAAAAAGTACCGCTTCCTTTTATAATTAAATGTTTGCAGTGCTCTTAACTCTTCCCTTGATCCTAAGTGTCCTACATTTGGTCCAGTAAAACCGTTTAGAACCAAATTTTAGAACCTTCGCTGTTATAGTTGTTTAGACATTCAATAATTATTATTTCCTTTGTCTGGGGTATCCCTCTCTCTGATCCTATCAATTCTAAATTTTGTTAACTAAAATAGTTCATTAAGATGGTGATTGGGGCAATTTGAAAACTTATAATTTTTTAGAGATTCGATAATCAACATTTTCTTTGTATGGGGACACCCTTCCTCAATATCCTATTCGCCCTTCATACTGTTCAGTAAAAAACAGTAACTTTAAAAATCTATTGGGACCAAATTTGAAAACTCTCGTTGAAGTGATTTTATAGATATTTGATTATCAACATTTCCTTTGTATAGAGGGAGAGGTAACCTAATCTATCCGTCCTTTATTTTGTTTTGTAATACAGTTCCTTCATGAAGTGGTTGGTATCAAATTTTAAAATTCTTGCTTTTATAGTTTTCTAGATATTCGACGACCAAAATCTGTTCCTTGAAGAACTTATTGGAAGATTAGATATGGTTGTTTTATAAGCGGAAAGGCTACACTTTCACCAGATATGTCTCAAAATATCATAAAAGAAATTTATATTTCTTCAATTTGAAAATTTGACTTTAATTACTTATAATTCTAATAATTTAATTTTTTTTAAACCACTGTGTGTCAAATCACATTTCACATTAATGCAACCAATATTTACTCACTCAAACGCTCATACGTTTATCAATAAAATATGAAGCCAAAATCCATCCATCCATCCATTCATCTATTCATCCATTCATTTATTAATACCATTTGCCTCAACCTAGATTTTTCCTCATTTTTGTATGTTACAAATAAAAACTTATGCTGTGACAAATGCATGTTTCTTCAGTTGGTAACCGACCGATCAACTGATTTTTATGTTTTATTCTCTACATAAAATCGGGTTTCTCATACATATATGTTGCATAGAAAATAATGACAAACGTCGACATACTTACAAAAATATTGACTAATAATAAATGAATCAAAACTGCTGCATTGACAAACAATATGGCAAAAGAATCATAGAAGAAGAGGATGATGAATTTATTAAATGGGAATTTATTAAAAATAAAAAGACAAAACTATGAGATGAGATAGAAGATTATATAGGGAATGAGTATCAAATCAATTGAAAAATACTATAATTGTTTTTCTTCTTCTATGATTTATTCAGAAAAATTTATTCAGACAGCAAATAAGCCATTTTAACTGGGTCAAAAATTATTTGTGCTTCATGAATGATGTCAGAACAGTCATCAATAATTCCAATTTTTTGTAGCATTTGAATTGAAAACCTAAACATCGTCTCTCGTTTTAAAGTTCTAAATGAACCGGGTCAATTTCTGAAATCCTACTACGAAGTAACTATTCTGTTCCGGACAACAAAAATGTTGAATGTTATGGCCAGTTTCGTTGATTACTCTTTTAAAAAATATGTGATTTGTTTTTGGCACAGGTCCCTAGTCAGGCCCATACAATACAACCTTCATATAATTACCCTGGGTGATTTGACCACGAAATTGTTTGACCGATTTTCACACACGACTTTTTGTAAGTGGGGTTATCAAATAACAATCAGGTCCAATAAAACATTTTATATTCTACGAACTCTTGTATTATAATGACCGATTTTTACCCTCAGAAATACCATATTTGTGATTGGTAATGTATTTTCTTTTAGATTCCACATATTCACTTCTTCCCAAACCTACTTCGTCGTTGCTACAAAATATTCCTTAATAAGCTTTCATATTTTCGAGTTTGTAAAATGAAGTCTCGTTTCTTTTTTTCCAGAAAAATATTCTAAAGATATTTAATATTCCAACAGGGAAGTATTATTTTCATAAACTAAATACGATAGTCAGGAAACCTTTATGCTCATTTTAAAACACTAACACCATGCATTCAAACCTTTATTAGACACATCGCACAGTGCTTCGTTTCATGATTAAAAATATTAAAGTATTCAGAATGAACTGAAATTTGGCTTAATGATTGTTGATAACATCAGTAGTAAAAAATATTAGTCCAAATAATTTTTGAGTTATGGCACACTTATCCAGAGGGCTCTTGAAAAATTTGGCTTAAAAATCTGCATTCATAAGATGAAAATTGATTTATTTAAATGATTTTCGTTTGCTGATTTTTCAATTTATTTTTAATTGTACTCGTAGATTTACAGTTAAAAAGAAAAAAGGCAAAAAACTTAACAAAACACAAAAATATTTGCATTTTACACAAGCCATATTTTTAACATTTAATGCAATTTTTCAAAATAACCAAGAGAACAGCTGCCAGTTTTTTATTAAGTTTGAGAAAAACCATTTTTAAAATTTCCTACAAAGTTTATAATCTTGTGTACAAATTTCACAAAAAGCTCAATTTCTGACATGGAAAAAAGCAATAAGTGTATTTTTTTTTTAAATTTTTTAATAATATATCTACCGATAAAGAAACAATTTCATCTGATTTCGATGAAAAATATTTAGAAATAAATTTGTTACTATGCGAAGACTTTTATTTAAACTATAAACAAAGAATATCTAGGCGTATGAGATATAATTGTATAAATACACATATATATTATTAGATATACTCCAAGCCCTATTTATATAAGAGAATTAGTAAGGAAATAGTATTTTTTTTAATAACTTTTTATATACTTAACCAAATTTAACGAATTTTGATAGAATAAAGAAGCTTACAAAAAGAAATTGGAATAATTATATTATTTTACAAAAGAGAAATTTTGGATGATTTAATGCACTTTTTATTAAAAAGATATTTTTATTAAAATGATAACGAATCGCTGTGCATCGTTTCCAAGGTAACTTATCTGGTTTGTTTATTCCTTTAGGCGGTATAAGTTAATTTTAAGCACTCTCTCCATACCTCTTACAGGATGATTAGTTTTTATGCGGATTTCTATCTATTTATCCCTTAATCCATCTAAATTTTACTCTCTTTAATAACAATAAAATTAATTAAATCTCACCGATTTTGCAAGAAAGGTTCCAAACTGTAGAAGAAATAAAACTTTTCTCATTTTATATGTCACTTTTTTTTAATTATTAAATTATTTTAACGCAGATGTTTTCAAAAGCTTTTTTTATGAACAACAATTTTCTACTAATTGATTTTCTAAAGGATTTTTTCTTTTTTTTAATAGTTTAGAGAATAAAATCTCTCTCTCTTCTATGTGATGCAATTTATCTTGAAATAAAAACTCATCTAAAACTATTCATACTTTTTCAAAAAAAAGTTATATAAAAAAAGTATCAGAAAAAATGTCATTTAATGTTAGAAAGACATCAACAGCAATAAATGCACTAGAGTTTTAATTTTTCATTGCATTTCTAAGACATAAGATGCAGCAAATTCCCCAACTCATTCCATATTCCACATGGCCACAATATTTTTTTTTATTTTTTTGAATGATGATTTTAAAATTCAACATAATTACAAACATATGGCGCTGAGGGCAGTTTTAGGGGGAAACGATTTAAGGGGCTCTTATTTAAATATAATTCTTTTTCTTATTCGTTTTTTGTAGAGGTTTATGATCAACATATTTACCAACTCAAAGAAAAACTTGTGAACGTTTGTTTGCCTTCTTCAAAAGTCAAACTTGGTCAGAAATAAAGACAACTTTGAAAACAGCTTGTCAACAAGTCGTTCTTCTACGTTTATAAGTTAAACATTGAAAAGCAAATAGTGTGACTTCCATGTCGATTGAATCAGCTGATTTTGTCACCAATTTTTTTTTAATGAATAACATCATTGAAAAGAATTGATAAGTTTGAAGAGATCAATTGTTGAAAAACGACCAGTCAAAAACAATTTGCTAAATTCACATTATAGATCCGGCTATTCTCCTTCTAATTACCATTTGTATAGATTCAAGTATCACTATCTCAGTCTATTTAATTATTGTACGTCTGTCAGGAAAACGTTGTAAACCCTCCACATATCGCAATTTTACATATATCTTGATGAAATTTGATTATTATTATTTTTTGCCAAAGACGGAGCCAATTGGACATGGTTACGAAAGTTCTATCGAAAAGTGCTTTTAAGCTCATAAAATTTAATGATATGAAAATATTTTAAATAATTTTAATACAAAAAATTGCGTATTAATCCAAACTTACTTACATGAAGATGCAATAGAGAACCACTTTCGATTTTTTTTTTCATAAATCTCAAAAACAAAGAACCAAATTTTTGTGAGGATCGGCCTATATATTTCTGTAGCCATCATATAACCCTCTATTCTGAAAATTACTTCTAATGGAATAAACTGTTCTCATACATATTTCTCAAAAAAACATTTTAAATAATATAAGCACAAATCATATAGTCAAATTCTAAATTATTTAATCAAAATCTGAATCGATTTTGCTATATCCGACTATTTTTCTGTTATTGGAACATTTACATCCACAATAATTGTCAAAACACATTGAAATTTAGCTAAAATATTTATTATTATCCCAAGATGTTTTCTAATTAAATCCAAATCAGCCAAATCAGTTCAGTAGGACAAGAGTTATAGACCAACATCTGTGAAAACTAAATGTTGTTTTTTCAGGGGAGTGGTATTCCCTTACAAGCGGAATTTATTTATTATGTATCTATTATTATTTTCCAAAAAATGTCCTTTAGTTGAATTATATATAACATATTTATTGCATAAGTATCTTGGAAGAGATTTGAAGAAGAACATGGTTCTAGCTGTTCCCGAGACAGTAATCGATCATCCTAAACATAAAGTTAGAAGATTAAGTATTTATTACTAGTAGCAATTTAAAATTACCAAGACCAGTTAAGTGCACACAGAGATATGTCATTTCACAATATGTTTAACACAAACATTTATTGTTATCACCAACATGTTAATTATTGAATTTATTTAAATTTGATAAAAATATTGTGGTCTTAATATATTTGGATATATATTTGACTGATTATAATTTTATTGTTATTAAGCAACTTCTTAAAAAAAACTATAATGCTAAAAAACAAACAATTTAGTTACGGTGACAATACCTAATAACAATAGTATGTCTCTTCTCCATAATGGTTACCGCAAACATATTTTTCTCTGAGTGTGGTAAGCAGCCGCTAAATTCCCATTCAAATACAGACCCAAGTCCACTTTCAGGCAAAACTGATCAAACATTCACTGCCAAAAATTACTTTACACACCGCACACAATAACCAGAATTTTTGCAAATGAAGTAAAAACTCACATACACATGCATATACTTTGTGTGTGAATGTATTTGAATTAGAGAAAACTTTGTGCACTTAAAAGATGCACGTGCAGTTTTGAAACATAAATTACTAACATGTTATATAAATGTCGGAGGAGGTGGCAACTCCCACTAATATCGACCTTCAATGGTACATGTATTTACATAGATTCATTAAATTGCAACACGTTCATCATACACACACTCATATATACAAATATACCACTCATACCTTAACATACTTATTTAAATATAAACTTGTTTTTAGGCAAAATTTTACATTTTAAACGGTTGGAATAAAAATTTAAATTTGTTAAAGGTGTTATTTTCTAACGATCTAAGAATTTGGACTGAATTTAAGTGCAAACTAATTTTTCTTAGAATATGACGACTTTGGTATTTTACTTTCTTTTTCTACTAACCTCGTATTCAAAATTACTGTGTAATCATATGTACTCTTATTTGAAAATATTTACAAGTGTGTGTTTAAATGAGTCTAAATATCTATGTAAATGTAATTCGAATTTATTTTTTTTCAAACAAAAATTTTTGGTTTTCCACAAAATACAACACTAACTACCCCCAACAACAACAAAATAATTTTTTTTTTGCATATAAATTGTATGGACTTTTAAATTTTATTACATGACTTGAATTTTCAACAAAACTCTCAATACGAAAGGAGTTTTTCCTTTTATTCACAGTTATAACAGCAAGTGCTGCTCATTTAATAGCAACAAACGAAAAAACCAACAATTTTATTTCATATACAAATATTTGAAAGTACTACAAATATGTACTCATTTTATACCCTACACCACCTCAAGTATTGAAGAAAGTATATTAACTTTGTGTATAACGCTAAAAAGGAAGCATCTTATACCGCATAATGTTTATATATATTTTTGCATCAAATCAAAATCTGAGTCGATATATCTATGTCTGTCTATCTGAATATCTATCTTTTAGTCTGTCTGTCTGTTTATTTGTCTATATGTCTGTTTGTTGTTGGCACGCTCACATCCACATTAATTGATAGACCTCAATGAGATTTATTTTAGTATACTAAAAGATATAGATCGATCGTAATATAAGGTTATATATACTTCATTATCATTCCTAAAATTATCAAAATCGATTCAGTACAAAAAAAGTTATACCCAAAAAAAATTTATTTCATTAAATGTTCTTGTGTTATACATAAGAAAAACTTTTATATATTGTATATGTTTGTGAGTGTATGTGTGAGAGTTTATACAAAACATTACATAATTACTTCACACTCATTTATAGTCGAGGGTATTGAAGATTCGTCATATCCAATATAGAATTCTTACTTTTTCTTCAAAAAAAAAATATTTCTAACAAAATTTCTAACGTAAATTTTTGGAAAATTTTTCATGTCATTTTTGTTAGTTGTTGGGTGTTTGTAAATATTAACATTTGTTGCATATGTGTCTACTTAAAAATCCAAACAAAATTCCAAAAAAAAAGATGAGTATTTTGTTATAATTTCAATGCAAATAAAAAGGATATAGAGTGTATAGATATATGTATCCTGTTAGAAATTAAAGAGTAAAATAAGAAAAATAATACAAACAATTTTAAAATCTAAACAAAAGTTTATGAAAATTTTAACAAAAAATTGTCATATTTAAAATCTCTTGTTTTACAACAAGCTCATCATTATTATCCTCTTTTTTTGTAAAATAAACAGAGCAGGAAGTAAATATAATATAAAGGACATTTTAAGGGTTCATAAGTTCTTTGAAATATGATATAATTTTAAAGAAAAAATATGATTACATTTTCGATAAATAAATTCAAATTAAAATATCTATAGAATGTTTCAATATTTTAATGTCGGATTCTCAGAGTCTTAGGAATCAACTAAATCCCTGGGATTTTATCAATTTCTAGATATATTTTTAGTCTACTTCCCATATATACATCCTTCCCAGAATAGAGTTTTATATGTAACCCTGTGTTGTTTTAGTACCCTACACCACCTAAGGTGGCTGAGGGTTATACACCCACCTTTATACGCTATTCGACTCCGAATCACTTTCTGAGTATTTTAATGATGTCCGTCCGTCTGTGTGTCTGCCTGGTTGACTGACTGTCCATAATTTTATAATTTTATTTATCTCAATTAATAAATGATTTTTGAACAAATTTTACAAAAAACAACATGTCGGAGATGTTCCAACTTTGAGGTACGCTGACAACGCCCTTAATCATACAGGCGTTTATACACCTCCAAAACATCTCTAAACAAGTAATAATGTATAATTGGTCAAGCCCGTGTATCTTATACCCTTCACCACATCTTCGGTTAAAAATGGTAGTTAAGAAAAATTAAGAACAGTTCTACAGTTTTAGTAATTTTGTCACACTAAGAATTATGTGAAATGTATGCGTTTTAAATTAATTTTTTCTGGGGAGGTTATCCACGTAATTATAAACCGACTCTCGTACAATTTTTCACATCGATTTTTGCTTATATTTATCTCAATTTTACTAATTATACAATACAATACTAACGTATATGTAAAGTTTATACCCTTCAAAGTGATATTTGGAAGGAGGTTTGAATGGGAGCTATGACAAATAATGGACCGATCTTTGCATACTTTGATAAATCGTTTTAGAATGCTATAAGACTTACTTTTGTCAAATTTCATTTAAATTTGTTTGTATTTAGGACTTCCTAGCAATTTCTTTCCCGTTTCGGGAAGAGTTTTTATATGGAGGGTACCGGAAATATTGGACAAAACTGGCCAATTTCAATAGGCTAAAATAATAATAATAATAATAATAATAATAATAATAATAATAATAATAATAATAATAATAATAATAATAATAACAATAATAACAATAATATATACCAAAATAGTAATAATAATAATATATACAATATGGATGGATATCGTTAAATCGACTCAAAAATTGATTCCGAGTCGAACGGTATACTTTTTCCTGTAATATTAACTTTTCGAATGACAAAAAACCTACAGAGAGCATAAAACAAATCATTTAGTTCTTACTTTTTTTCCCGGAATACAATAAGATATATTTCTATTGACAGACTGTGTAAATGAATTCCACATTAGATCTTAAATTTTAATACCCCTTGATATTCTAATTTCTCTGTCCACTGAAGTTAATAAAATGAATTTATTTAAAATATGTCGTGAAATCATGTTAGATAAATTAATTATAATAATTCATAAAATTATTAACAATTTATAATTTATTTCAAATGAAAACTTAAAATTTTCCATTAATAAAAATAGAAAAGATAAAAAAAAAACAAAACAAAAAAAAGAATGTGAAAATCTTCTAATTTTTAATGACTTTGCAAATATTTAGATAAAAAATTGAAAATACAACAATTCAACAGTAAAATAATACTTCAAAATCCAAAAATCATGTTTTAATATTTATACATTTATTTTAACAATTAAAACATATGTACACATTTACACATACATATTTTAATATATACTTACAAATACAAATACAAATAATAAATATTTCAACTATCAAAAGCTACAAATGTGCAAATATTAGATAAACACTTGTAAATCTATAAACACATACAGATAATAATGTACAACAAATTCATTTCATATTTACAGATATTTAAAATAATTGAAACATTAAAATATAATAAAAATAAGTAGGAATGTTATATGCGGTTATGCCGAATCTTCAATACCCTCCACCACAAATAAGTGTAAAGAAAATACGTTATGTTTCGTTTATACACACTCACACTCACAGGACTATTATTAATACTCAGGTCAAATTTCATTTAGCTCTGTCAGTTATTGTGGATATGAGCATGCCAACAACAGACAGATAGACAGACAGACAGACAAACACACATACGGACATAGCTAGATTGATTCAGATTTTGATTTGATGCGAGAATGTGTACACATTATGGGGTCCGAAATTAGTGCTTTTTATCGTTACACATGATATGACAGTTAACATACCCTTTTCACCACTTGTGGTGGTGGAGGGTATAAAAACAGGACTTTATTGAATATTTAAATCTGCAAAAAGGATTTTCTCTTTTAAATGTCTGTTTTTTTTCTTTTAATTCTAACAATAGTTTTACTTTTATCCTTCAAGTTTGGTAGATTTTAAATAAAAGTCTTCTGTTAAACAGAAATACAAATACCAACACAAATATTAAAATAAAACAATAAATACAATTAGATACATGTCCATATATATATATATATGTTTATGTGTAAGTTGTAGAAACAAATATTTTTGGCTAGAGATCCTTTTGTATTTGATACTTAAGCAGTGAAATCGATAAATTATTAACACACATTTTTTCACTAAAAACTTAAAACAAGTAATATTTGATGTTTTATACTCTACACCACCGTAGTTGGTTGGGGTATTATGTGTTTGTGCAGAAGTCACTGTCTAACGATATCCGTCAAAATGGCTGGCAGTCCATGTACGTATCTTCATTTGGACCTAAGGACGGTGGGTGAAAGGTCCATTGTTTCACCTAGTCCCCATTCAAATGTTCCTCCCGGAATAGGGTTTTAAGATCTTAAAATTTCTGAATATTTTAAAGAAACTTTGCAATAATAAGTCTTAATAATGTATCAAATTATACGAGAAGCGGTTTATTATTTCTCATGTGTTCCTTACCACCCACCTTCTAATATCACTCACATATACGTTAGTATTGTGATAAGTATTGATCAAATTATAATAAATATAACCAAAAATCTATGTACGACATTTAAAGAGAGTCAACTCCTAATTTTCTCTAATTTCCATTTTATCGCCTCTTTTAAAACGCACAAATCCTAAATAAACATTTGTACCATAAAATTCTGCACTCTGAAGCAAAAATAAGAAAATATGTTTATACGAGGGCCGTTTATTGTAGTGTAGGGTTGGTAATAAACAGTCGAGGAAAAAGTGTGTAATAAAATTATTATATATTTTCCACAAAACCCAACATTGGCCTAGAAAAAGTAATCCAAACGAGAACTTATCCCTTGACAGAATATCTGATTCAGGTGGAAGAAATGATCACATGATGTTTCTAAATCCACAAAATATAAAACATTTTAAAAAGAGATTTCAAAATATCCAATAGGAATGCAATATTTAATAGAAGATAACCATTTGTCATCAAAGAATGTTTAGAAAAAAGGCTGCTTCCATTCGTAAGACTTCATAATGTGTAAACTTATTTTTGGTTTAACTTGGCATTCTGTCACTAAGGTAAAGAAGCACTCGAGTGATACAAAAACAGTAATGTGATATTTGTACTAAGAGAATCAAATTCTCCAAACTGTCGGAATTGGGCTCTGCTTTAAAGAGAATTAAAAAGCACAAAAATGATGTCACAAAATGTAGTAGTTTTTTTTAACGTTGATGTTCTACTTGTTCGAGCAAAGAGACTCTATAATTAATTGAAGGGTTTCCGAAAAAGATTCCAATTTTCATCAATTGAGATTAAAATAATAAAAATGTTTATTTTTTTTATTTGTAAATTTTAAAAATAATTTTAACCAAATAAAAAAAACTTAAAACGGTTAGTAGAGTGACTTCGCTATTATTAACATATATACACATTTTAATAATTTTTTGATCTCACTCCTTATAGTATCTTCTATAAACATAATTCTCTTTATACAGGGTCATCTTCTCTTCTTCCTATAGTTTATTCTGTATTAGTTTATGATAGTTCAGAGGTTAAAAAGGACATTTAGCTTGAACACAAGGGTCGATTATCATTTTAGTTGTGAACATTTAGATGTTACCAGAGTTAAGAAGTAAATTAAATATAAAATAAGTAAATATTTAGATAAATAAACATGAGTTTATTATTGTTAAATTAAAACGCCACAATTTGCAAATGAATTTTCATAAAGTGCTTCGAAATTTTGAGATTGTCTCATATATCGGTATTCAACTTTTCATTTTATGAATAGAAAAGTGCTGAGGATAAAAACAAACCATATGGCCGAATTTCAATGAATTCGAAAAATATTGTAACCATGAAAATATTTCAAATAGACGAATGGACATTTGATTCAGATTTTGATTTTATGCAAGAATATATATTTTTTTGCAGTCTTTGATGATTATCGAATATTTATAGTTCTACTTCAGCTAGAATTTGGGCGCAATTATATTTTTAATACAAATTGAATTTCTTTCAAGATTAGGGACTAAGTAGCATTTTTGCACAGCAAAGCGTACCGGTTAAAAGTTAATTTTAAATAATAGATAAAATAGTGAAATGTCAAAGGAAGGTAGTGAGCTGATCGACTTGTATTTCTAATGAAAAATTACTTACATGTTTGTTGATCAACTGATCTTCCATTTGCATTTTCATGAATTTATTTTGCATAAATTTCTTTAATTTCATTCATTTTAATTAGAATGTTCCATAAAATATTTTCATTCTCAGATTTCTATATTCAGTTTAAATTTTCTTTGTTATATTTCATTTAATATGACAAAAAAATAAAAAAATATTTGACGAAAAAAATTGTTAAATAAACAAAAATTTTATTCAAATTAACTTCAGTTTTGTATGTAGAATTGAACAAATTTGTTTGTATTTAATTAACGATGCGTTACTGCCGTGTTTACTAAACATCTGTTGATATAACATATTTTTCGTTAATTTTTTTTATTGAAATTTTATTCAATTTAACATCTTTTACTAAAAAATTTCTTTGATTAATTTTTTTAATATATTTGAAGAAAATTCTTCAATTTAAAGAAAAGTTAGAATAAAAATTTGTTTATTTAACATTTTTTTTCGTTAAAGTTCTACGAAAAAATTTCGTTAATATTACCTACGATATTTGGTTCAGTGTAGCATTTATCAGCATGAACAATACAAAAGCTTGTGCGCAAGGTTTGTGTTATTCAATGGTGTTAATTTCGAGAGAAAAAGGCATCACAATAGAAAGCTTTATTCTAAGAAGAACTTGTGTTCTAGTTGATAATCAAATAAAATGTTATTTCACTGATATTTTCAAATTTAAGGATATCGGACCCCTTTTATATTTAAGCGTTGAAAGGTGATTTTGTATATCGAAAATTATACTTTAACGCAAACTAAAAGAAGTCATCATATTGATACTGGTGATTTAATAAACTAAAGTGCATTTTTTTATCAGATTTGTTAAAATCGGTTCGGAAGACTACAGATAATTTTATATAATATATTGGACTGTAGACGGCGCTTTAGAAAAGGTTTTGATGATTCTGATTAAGTTTTCAGTAAAATTGGAAACAAAACGGAGAAGAATCCAGATAGCACATTTCGAATATACGTTTTTTTCGGAGATTTTATCTGAAATTTAAACTTTCAAAATAATATGTATATGAAATTTTATATATATCGTACGCTTGAATAGAGCACCGAAATAAAAATACCATAAATGTATAAGCTTTTGTAAAATGAGAACTTAATAGCGCAAAATATGTATCATCAATCAATATCATAGAAATATAAAGTAGTAACTGTATGAAGTGTTAGGACTGTAGTAGAAAACTCTTCAAAAACGCTGCACGACTTTAAGATTTTTTCGGTCACCATTAGAAAAAATTATCACAAATTAAAAACTGTAATTTCTTTAATTGTGATCATTTTTAAAATGGTTTTTCTTCAATTTTAAATTCTTTACCCCTTAATATGAATTTTGGTCATATTATGCGAATCCAAGTGGTAAAAGATATTCTTACAAGAAATATGCACTAATATGGAAAGGCTTTTTTCTCTTAGTAAATGATAATTTGTGGTTCTCAAACGAAAGCCAATAATTGGAAAGCATATGAATAAGTAACCATTTCTGTAATTTTAATCTCCCACCATTCAGATCTTCCAAAACAAGCAGTACATAATTTAAAGCAAAGTGGCTATTTGCAGTTGGAGAATTAGCTCAAGTATTGTCTAGATGTATGTATATGTAGTTGTATCTAATAACAAACACCATAAGTTATAGAAAAATCTAGTAAATAGTAGCAGAGGATATGTGGAATGAGTACCAAAGAAGTTTATGGTCATACTTCAAACGAAATGTAGAAGTCTAATAATCATTGGTAAAGGCTGCTTTTGTTGTGCTTTTTTGGGGTTTTCCTAAAATGTATCTTTTTTCCTATTTTGTAAAGGCACAAAATTACAAAACAATGATGTTGGGACTGGTGATACTTAGACAGTGGGATAACAACTGAAGTTTTAGACTAAAGAAAAATTTGAAGAATTATCATTTTATAAAAAGGACAAGAGTTTGATTTTAGTTTCTTAAAGGACATCTTATTCAGCCTTTAGTATATTGTATGCCATAATTAAATTGTTTACTAAAACCCACATTTCCTTATTTTTTCCACTGTGCAACATCTGATTAATACAATTGTTGCAAGAAACTTCTTGTGTATGTACAATTGTGTATAACACTAAAAAGATGAGGCCAAATTAAACCCTTAAAAAAGTGTTACATTCACACTTACAGAATGAATTCAAATCTTTCACACACACACACACATATATATATATATATATATATATATATATATATATATATATATATATATATATATATATATATATATATATCAAAATACAAGCAAAACAACATCCGCAATTGAGTAACAGATGGAGTTTTGAACAACAACAGACTGACTATTTTAGGACTAAATATGTTTGACTGTAACAATACACAACAACGAGTCCTTTAGAAATAAAAGAAAAAACAAAAAAAAGAAAGAAACAAAGCCACTGATGAAGATGATGCCTCTGATGATGTTCTTGATGATTACGATATTGCAGATAATGTTGACGATGATGCCAGTACTGATGCTGCTTTTGCTTTTGCTTCTGCTACTGTTAATGATGATATGAAATCCTTTATTTTTGTATGAATGAAAGTATTTGAATCTTTTGTTGTTTTGTAACCAAATATTGTACACTACTTGCAACAACAACAACAGTAGCTCATACAATTCTTATTGTACAAGTTGTGAGTGAATATCTTTTGGATAACAGACCAATTCTTAAAATTGTTTTCGTGACTTAAATTTTCTTTTCATCTTTTAAAACCCTCCTTCATCCCAAGTGATGATAGAGGGTATATAAAGTTTGCCAATCCATGCGTAATGCCAAGAAGAGATCAACTGCGACTTATATATTTTCTTGCAATATATTACAATCAGAATTGATTAAGCAATGCCTGTCTGCCTGCCTGTCTATCTGTTGGAAACATTCTTACGCCTAGAATAATTGTTCGAAGTCAATAACTTCGCAATAGTTCTCATTGTTCTAAACAGTTTCCTATTTAAAACCAGCTACATGGGTTCTTTACCAAAAAATTTGTAGATCAATATCTGAGACAACCTCAAAATTCTGAAGAAGAAAATAACTGTACTCAGATGGTTTCATATTTTTCATTGTCGCACAAAAAATCATCAAAATCAGATCAAGAGCAAAAAACTTATAGGTTAAAAAATGCCACATTTTGATACACCCCAAGATTAACTTGTCATACAGATCGCAATCTTAGTTTTCTTAAATTTGAAACATATTTTTATTTTGGTATTAAAGTTATAAGTTATACTGTAGCTATTATTTGACCTAGCTCCCAGATAAGGGCCCTTCCGGGAATAAGTGTTAAGCTTATAAAACTCTTAAATATATAATATACCAATAATATACCAATTTTGAGCTTGTAAAAGTCTTAAATATAGTTCAATTTTATTGGAATTCGGCGCAGTAATTTCCCTAACAGTCTTTAATGTACATTTTTAATTTGACCAATAACGGCCCATATTTTCATGTAACTCTCACATAGGACCTCTTCTTTGAAAACTGCTTAATAAAAAATAAAAATCTAAAATTTCTAACAGTATTTAATGTATGTGTGTATTTTGGTGAATAAAGGTCTCTTCCCGGAAAGATGACACTAAAATTTGATAAATTTTGTAATTGTGTTATTTTATGTACTTAGTTTGACAATTTTTAGAACCATATTCGCTTTTAATTCTCTCGGATTTAGGTTTTAAGCTTAGAGGTTCTCAAATATGGACCTAGTCCATGGAAAATATATACCTATAACATTATTCATTTAAGTTTTTATATTTATTAAGCCTTTTTCAACTCACGCAAATGTTTCACATTATGTAAGTGGTGGAGGGCATTTAAAATTAGGTGCAGCCGAATAAAGCAAACTTTTTTGGTTATTTGGTCCTGTTGATTTTGTTGCTGAAATTTCAGCAGCAAAAAGAAATTACTATGAATGAAAAAGAAATAGCAAACGGACGTGTTTGGAAATTATATGATGTGATTTTCCATCAAATTGAGTTAAAATAAATGAAAATAAAACAAATAACGTTGACAAGACTTAAGGAATAGGAAGTTTTATTTTTTATCCTTCTTTTATTACGTAATTCTTTTGTCTTTCGTTTGCATGTCCTTAATAACTAATAATAAAGGAAAAATTCAATCAATGAAAAATTTTGTTATTAAATTTTAAATAAATAAAAATAAAAATAATAAAATTCTCAAAGGATAAAGAAGATAATCTATAAAAGGACATTTTTGTTAACTTAAGGTAATTATTTTTAGAAATTTTATAAATACATTTTGCAACAATCAAAATGATATATAGATATATCGACGATGTTACCATATCGCAGTGTTTTCTTTTAGAAATCATTCTAATTCCTTAGCTCTGGACAGTTTTGAGGATTTGCCTCTCTTAGAACAAATAACAAGTTATTGTCCTTATACCACCCAGGGGTTTGTTTACCATAGTGACAGGATGCGAAGACAGACCGAAATTAAGAGGACACAGTCCTATGAATGGAAACAGACTGATGTTTTTAACATCAGAAAAGATGGTGTAACATCCTTTAGGTAACCGTTCGACTCTTAATCATTTTCTGGGTCGCGATTTTTTAGATATCTGGATAAAATTTGTCACATAATATTTCTTTGGGCCAGGAACGAAGCCTATTGAAGTTGGTCATATTCGGTCCAATATTTCTAAAACCTCCCATACAAATGTCCCTCCGGAATAAGTTACCATAAAAAGTCCTAAAAATATAGCGATTTTAAAGAAATTTGATAAAACTAAATCATATGATATTCTAAAACATGTTCCAAATAATGACAGTCGATTCATTGCTTCAAAAAGGTCCCATACAAGCTCCTTTCGAAATATTACTTTGAAGGGAATAAATCTCACATATACTTTGATTTATTATAATAACTGATCAAATAAAAATAAATATAAGCAAAAATTCAATATACAAAATTATACGAAGATGGTGAAAGGTATAATGACAAGTCATTACATAGGGAAAAAGTGATGTCCCTTTTTAGACTGTTGGAAACTTATTCGGAACTGACCCCAGAAATTTCTATAATAATATTTCATTGTGCTATGACCACTAGTTGAGACGTTAACTTGCCAACGACAAACAGACGAAATGAGTGAAATCCAATCCGATTTTGATTCACTGCAATAACGAATGGGATCCTTATGAGGTGTTAGACACAAAATAGTAAACGATTTCGTAACTTAAATGTCCTTAAAGATATTTATATCCCTGTATTACAAAAGTAATCAATCACTCATAGATCTCATAAGTGACTATGAGTGACTATGACATTGGTTTCTGATTCCACTATAAAGAGACCCACCAGTACAATGTTATTTCCATATTTTATGATGCAAAACGTATCCTTTATTTCTCATTTAGCAGGAGGAAAGTTCCATAATAACTGAACTGCAAAAAATGTTGAGAAATTCGATTTATTTTCAGAGCGTTCAATATATTTAATTTCTGAACAATTCGGAATAGTAGAATTTTAATGTTTGGGCAAAGCAAAACGATCACAAAGCGCTACCCGATTCAGTTTCAATGTTGCTTTGCGTAACCTTATCTTAATCCTTAATCCCTATCTACGAGAAAGGATAATGACAACAAAGTTGTATTGAAACAGATTTCTTACACGATATGATAATAACAACAAACAGAGTTCTATAGAACAGAGCAAGTAAATTTAATTGTTAATAATGAAACCAGGTCATCAGTTAAAAGTCTCCATATATATTAAAACTTTATTTTGTCGCTATTTAAGGAGAAGGGACCAACCATTTCAACTGACAGTAGCCAGACCGTTCCTTACTGTATTTAATCTTGTTTATTAAACATATTTATACAAATATTAAAAAAAAGAATATGGGAATTATTTCTGTAAAATATAAAATAAATTTTAAATAAATGAATAAAATTAAGGAATAAAATTCTAGAAAGTTGTGTGTAGTTCAATAGAAAAAGCAATAGGACGAATAATTATACTTACTAAAAAAGATGCTAATGTTGCGATTTTTGTTTTAAAAAATTTACGAATCTTTTGGTACTCAAAAATAACTTGAAAATATGTTTTATTATAGTTAGTTATACCCACACCATAGGCGATTTGGTTATTATGTTTATAAAACAAGTAACACCCCAAGATTCACTTTTAGATAAACTGATCTACTCAGAATAACATTCTGTGTCGAATATACGATGTGCATTCGTCTATAGGTCCGTATAGTTGGCTGTCCATGTAAACGTTGTGAAAACTTTTCAGGTCAAACTTTTTATAGATATTTTGATGAAAGTTGGTACATATTGTTAATGTACATATTCGGTCAAAATTTTCAGGAAATTCTCTTACAAGTATCTAAGCGTGATGGTGTTCTAAGCTCATAAAGTTCACAGAAATTAAAAAAAATTTAATGAACTTGGCGCAAATAAATTTTGTAAAAGTCCAAATTCCCATGGCAAATTCAAGAAGATCGGTTTACAAATCTTCTTGATAAATTTAATTTTTCACTTAAAATTTAATCTTTGATTAAAAATTTAAAAATGAAATCGAAAACTTCTTAACAGACATTTTTCGTTAAAACATTTAAACCGAAGTAATATTTGATTTTTCTGATCAATTGACCTTTGTAAAACATGTCAGTTATTATGTTTAATGTCAGAAATGACTATATTATGATTATATTATTAATCTAATTAAAATGGGTGACCAGAAAAAATAAAACTCAACTTGGTTCTACAAAAAGTTGGCCAAAGTTTTAAAGGTTTACTGTTTCCAATGTCATTAAACTGCACTGGGAGAACTTGTCCGTTGATAGAAAAGCATTTTCAAAAGAGCTCCGAACACTACCCATATGAAAGCAACTCTATTAGCTCAGGGCAGCTTCAAAAAACACACAAGTCTCAAAAAGTTCCTGACTGACACATTGTCAAAAATTTAGAAAGCAAAAACAGAGCACAGAAATTTAAAATTAATTTTCTAAAAAAATATTTTTGCTGTATAGTGAATAACGAAACGTCTGGCTGGCAGTTTTTGCAACATCTGCTGATGCGGTAAAAGATGCCAATCATTTGTTACAACTGGTTCCATAAATACCAAAGTCTACATCAGAAAATTTTTAGAAAAAAACGGCTGCTTTTATTCATTCGTCAATGAAATTTGACAAACAAAAAATATTTTTCTACGCAAATCGCTGTTGAAAATTTTGAAAAAATCGATTCATTACAAAAAAAGTTAAAATTCGGCACAAATTTTATTGTTTTTCTAATTTTTCGCTAAAAATTTCAATTTTCACTAAAAATTTTGTTTTTATTTAAATATTTCACTTAAAATATAATTTTTCATTAAAAATAAAAACTCTATTTTGCATTAAATATTTGCAATTTTATAAAAAATAATTTAATCATTCAATTAATTTGTTTCCAAAATGTGTTCTAATATTCTTCTTGAAATTAGCAAAAAAGTCCGATCACAAACGCTACTGTTTCGGTTCGAAATCTTATCATAATCGCAATCTAAAGTAGAAAGTGATCTTCAAATGTGTTTTTTATGTTCTTTTTTTGTTTTTTTATTTTGTTATTCCACTTGTGGAAGAAAGCAGCTACGTATAGCAAATGAAAATTATGTATATTAACACAAAAATCCGCAATTATGGAATGTGGCCAACCATTACAACCGACAATAGCCAGACCGAACCGTCAATGTGTATCGTACAGCGATTTATAAAAGTTATTTAAGCAAATACTTTAATAAAAAAGAATATGGGAATTATTTGTGTTTAAAATTGAAAAAATAAACAACAGAAAAAATAAGCGAAGAGATAAAAAAAAATTGTGTGTAGTTCGTAAGTAAAACAGAAAACAAAATAAACGAAACAGATATGCTCACTAGAAAATAATGCTAATGCTGCGATTTTCTTCTTTCAGAAATTAGCAACGTTTTTCTGGTACTCAAAAATAATTTTAGAATCAGTTCTTTAATATTCTTCAAAATTTTAATAAGAATATTATAAATACATAATTTTTACATTCCCCTCTCTAGTTTCTGAAATACATTTTAACAATTTTTCTAATGAAAAATCAAAATCTTTTAATTTTATATAAAACACCTTTTTCATAGTTGACATCACTTAACATCTCACTCACTAACTACTCATTTAATTCATTATATGTGTACTTGTTTGGGGTTTGTCAGTCAGTCACTCTACCGGTTTATTTTCTAATTGTTCGTTCACTCTGTTTATACTGATGAGATATAATAGAGCGACACCAACAATAACTAATACTAAACAATATATTAATATTAATATTAATGTAAAAAGTACACAAATTTACACATACACACACTCTTTAGGACACAAGAAGAGCAAACTATTAAGCGAGAGTACACACAAAACATATTGAACAAAATGCACTGTGGGCCTTACATAACAATCGTTATTTAATTATAATTTTGTTGGAAATTTTTAACCCTCGAAATAATTTAATACATAAACAAAATATCTTTTTTTTTTTTTTTTTTTTTTTTTTTTTTTTTAGTCATTGCTAAAAGAAGTGAATAACAAGGGAAAGTCTATCGATTTCTTGACCAATTTTTTGAAATAAAAAATTAATATTTCGGTTTATAATTTCCAATCGATTTTCCATTGATTTTTTTATCCTGATATATGATTTTTCCTTCGCTTATATCGCCCCGATACCGAACTTAATAGTCATACATCTTTCATAGAAGTCTTTCAGTGGAAATCTTAAATTAAATATTTGATATAAATATATGATATTTTAAAGTCTGACTACAATGATTTTAATGAATGGGATAATGTAGTCCATAATCCAATATAGACAATATAATCATAATTTTTCTTCTGTTAATTTATTTTGCAACGGGCCTTTTAATAATTTTAGTCTTTGACCCAAGTTTATTATATCATTTTTTTTCTATAATGCTTCAATTGAATTTTGTTGATTTGCGGAATATAGCAATATTTTTCAGCGATCATATCGTTTATATCTGAAATATTACGCGTCCATGAAAAAAATAAGGACCGACTCTCGTATAATTTAATTTTATGATTTATGCTTGTATTAAACTAACTTGTATGAGATTGAAGTCATTTGAGATGGTTTTGGCAGTGGGTTTTTCAGGAAATTATGGGGTTATATCATTTGTGGATCGTGAAAGTTGTCATTTTGACTTGACAAATACAGAATCTATTTATAGCAAATTTATTCAAAGTATTTTCATTTAAGTAAGTTTTATGAGCATAATGACTCATTCCTGGAGAACATTTGTATGAGTCTTACACCAAAAAATTGACCGAAATAAAACCCTAAAATAGAGTATTCACTACTTTGTATCGACGGACAGCCGGTCAAATGAATGAACTTCGTTATATCTACTCAGAAAGTGATTCTGAATCAATCGGTATACTTAATAAAGATGACCTTATTTTTTCTGTCAAATAAATCTTCTGCATTATTTCAAAAAACCCAAACTAAAACTCGATGTTACAGATGTATTAGTTATCTGATTTGTGAAGAAATAGAATAGAGGTTCTTCCGTCAGTCTCTACGAAATATATCACGGTTATACTCTTAGTCTGGGAGCAATATATTGAAACTAAATTAATTAGTTTATTTATCGTCTTCAATTTTAGTTTGATGGAAAAAAATATATACTTTATAGAGTCTTATGCGATTTTTTTCTGGCGATCAAAATTTGTGGTGATAAAGGCTGCTACAGGTTGATGCGAGTGAATCAAAATTTACTTATAATAACCGATTACGCCTCTGATCAAAGAGGTCCTTGTACTGTTTCATATCAATCAACTCGAAAACACATCATTTCTAAATATGTTCATTACGATATCTTTATCGGTTCTAAAGTTACAGAATGATTTGCAAAAAAAAAAAAAATAAAAAAAAAAAAATCAAGTGGTAATTAGGTTATATTTACATTTTCATTCCGTGTGTATCGCCAGGAAGGAACCAAGTATAATATTGCTGCATTATAACAAAATCTGAAACGGTTTAGTTATTTCCGTCTATCAGTTGGAAATATTCTAAAGCTTAGAATCATTATCGGTATTCAATGAAATTCGGCCACATTGTTTGTTATCGTCCTAAGCAGTTTGCTCTTTAAAACGAGATATATCGGTTTATTTAAGACAACCTCAAAATTCCGAAGTAGAGTTTTTCGAAAGTTTCCGAAAAAAAATTATTGGGTTCAGTCGGAATTAACTCATAACATTCAGCTATATGTAATTCATCAATTTAATTGTTAGATAGATTATAGGCCAAAATATGCAAAAATTTGATACACCCTAAAGTCAGTGCGTCCTACAGATAGCAAGTTTGAATTCATTTTCTGAAATTTGCCGCATCTATTTATTTTGATATAAAAATAAACCCAAAACTAACAAGATTCTCTTTAAAAATTCTAAGAAAATGCGCCAAATTATATGAGGTTTGGTCCATTATATCTCATAAGCCTTCTACAACCACCCTTCCAAATTTTACTTTGAAACTAATAAATCACAAATATATGTGTGTGTATATGTATAAATCAAAACTGCTGTACGAAACTATACCAGGGTCGGTCCTTTAATTTCTTCTAACTTCCATATAACTCTCCAGAAAAAAAAACCTTTTAAATCGCATAAATTTCACACAAACGTTAGTATCATGCAAATCTATTGCACACATAAGCATAAATAAGAAAAGAAAATTATGCGAGGGCTGTTCATAAGTTTTTCGTAGCAGCCATGTGTTGTATGGTATTACATAGTCGAGTTTGACCGACTACAACATTTTGTGTTTTTTTTTTTTTAATATTTTATAAAGAGTCTTTTTCAGCTCACGCAAATCTTTTCATAATGTGGTGGTGGAGGGTGTTTAAATTTCAGCACTTTCGAATGTTACATTCTTTATTTTTTTTATTATAAATATAAATATTTCATATTTAAATGTTCTGTATTAAAAATGTATATCATAATTATTTTCTAATCATCTTTTATTTATCAAAATTAAAATGATAATTTTTCTTTCTTTTTTCCAAATTTTCACAATTTAAGTTTTGTTATTTTGACTTTTCAAAATGTGAATATAAATTTACACAATTTAAAAATATATATGTATGTATATGTGTATTCAGATGTATTTAAATCTTCTTATGTGAATACGAATATGAATATTATTGTAACGAATACAAAAAAAATTGCATTATGGTGCATCATTAATATTGTATTCAGCAGATTGTGCATCGATGACAAAATTGCATTAATCATTTTTCTAAAAAAAACTGAAATCATAAATATTTTATTATAAAATTAAACATTTAAAAAAAAGAATATGGGAATTATTTCTGTAAAAAATTAAATAAATTTTAAATAAATGAATAAAATTAACGAATAAAATTCAAGAAAGTTGTGTGTAGTTCAATAGAAAAAGCAATAGGACGAACAATTATACTTACTAAAAAAGATGCTAATGTTGCGATTTTTGTTTTAAAAATTTACGAATCTTTTGGTACTCAAAAATAACTTGAAAATATGTTTTTTTATAGTTAGTTATACCCACACCATAGGCGATTTGATTATTATGTTTATAAAACAAGTAACACCCCAAGATTCACTTTTAGATAAACTGATCTACTCAGAATAACATTCTGTGTCGAATATACGATGTGCATTCGTCTATAGGTCCGTATAGTTGGCTGTCCATGTAAACGTTGTGAAAACTTTTCAGGTCAAACTTTTATAGATATTTTGATGAAAGTTGGTACATATTGTTAATGTACATATTCGGTCAAAATTTTCAGGAAATTCTCTTACAAGTATCTAAGCGTGATGGTGTTCTAAGCTCATAAAGTTCACAGAAATTAAAAAAATTTTAATGAACTTTGCGCAAATAAATTTTGTAAAAGTCCAAATTCCCATGGCAAATTCAAGAAGATCGGTTTACAAATCTTCTTGATAAATTTAATTTTTCACTTAAAATTTAATCTTTGATTAAAAATTTAAAAATGAAATCGAAAACTTCTTAACAGACATTTTTCGTTAAAACATTTAAACCGAAGTAATATTTGATTTTTCTGATCAATTGACCTTTGTAAAACATGTTACAACTGGTTCCATAAATACCAAAGTCTACATCAGAAAATTTTTAGAAAAAACGGTTGCTTTTATTCACAAGAATTCACAATTTATCCATTAATTTTTTGTCATGCTGTTATTATGGTGAAGAACCATTTGAGTGGTACAAGAACAATAATGTGACATTTGTACTAGAGAGTCAAATCCACCAAACTGTCCGGAGCTTAGGTCACTGGATTTCAATAAAATTTTAAAAAGGTTAAAACTGTAAATTTAGAATTTTTCGATCTCACTCCTTATACTCTTCAACACTACAAGCGAATAAGGTGTCACACCAAGAAGAAATCACCCAGGACTTCGCAAAGTATATATTCCTGCATCACATCAAAATCTGAGTTGATTTGTCATCTGTCAGTCTGTCTGTTGTTATTATATTTTTATTAATGGTCGTTCGTCAATGAAATTTGACAAACAAAAAATATTTTTCTACGCAAATCGCTGTTGAAAATTTAAAAAAAAATCGATTCATTACAGAAAAAGTTAAAATTCGGCACAAATTTTATTGTTTTTCTAATTTTTCGCTAAAAATTTCAATTTTCACTAAAAATTTTGTTTTTACTTAAATTTTTCACTTAAAATATAATTTTTGATTAAAAATAAAAACTCTATTTTGCATTAAATAATTTATATCTTTCTTCATCCGATGTGTAATTTGTTTCCAAAAATGTGTTCTAATATTCTTCTTGAAATTAGCAAAAAAGTCCGATCACAAATGCTACTGTTTCGGTTCGAAGGTGTTTTTAACTTAAATCTTATCTTAATCGCAATCTAAGGTAGAAGAAAGTGATCTTGAAATGTGTTTTTTACGTTTTTTTTGTTTTTTATTTTGTTTTTCCGTTTTTGTGGAAGAAAGAGCTACAGTTATAGCAGATGTAAATTATGTATATATAATTCAAATTCTTATTTTGCCGCAATTATGGAATGTGGCCAACCATTACAACCGACAATAGCCAGACCGAACCGTCAATGTGTATCGTACAATGATTTATAAAAGTTATTTAAGCAAATACTTTAATAAAAAAGAATATGGGAATTATTTGTGTTTAAAATTGAAAAAAATAAACAACAGAAAAAAATAAGCGAAGAGATAAAAAAAAATTGTGTGTAGTTCGTAAGTAAAACAGAAAACAAAATAAACGAAACAGATATGCTCACTAGAAAATAATGCTAATGCTGCGATTTTCTTCTTTCAGAAATTAGCAACGTTTTTCTGGTACTCAAAAATAATTTTAGAATCAGTTCTTTAATATTCTTAAAATTTTAATAAGAATATTATAAATACATAATTTTTACATTCCCCTCTCTAGTTTCTGAAATACATTTTAACAATTTTTCTAATGAAAAATCAAAATCTTTTAATTTTATATAAAACACCTTTTTCATAGTTGACATCACTAAACATCTCACTCACTAACTACTCATTTAATTCATTATATGTGTACTTGTTTGGGGTTTGTCAGTCAGTCACTCTACCGGTTTATTTTCTAATTGTTCGTTCACTCTGTTTATACTCATGAGATATAATAGAGCGACACCAACAATAACTAATACTAAACAATATATTAATATTAATGTAAAAAGTACACAAATTTACACATACACACACTCTTTAAGACACTATTAAAGAAAGCAAACTATTAAGCGAGAGTACACACAAAACATATTGAACAAAATGCACTGTGGGCCTTACATAACAATCGTTATTTAATTATAATTTTGTTGGAAATTTTAACCCTCGAAAACATCACGTGAAACATTGAAATAATTTAATAAACAAAATATCTTTTTTTTATTTTTTATTTCATATTTATTTTATTCAGCCCACAGTTAAATGACATCATATTTAAGTATTTTACGCAAAGTACACGATTTTTTTACTCTCATAATGAAATTTTTGTTTGTACTTTCGCTAAAAGAAGTGAATAACAAGATGGGAAAGTCTATAAATTTCTTGAATACAAGGAGTGAGATCGAAACATTATTACAATTTAAATTTTGAACCTTTTTCGAAACCCTTCCATTACTGTTTTTATTGTTGTAGTCCATCTCCGTTTAAAACCTACCACATTATTTGACAGTTTCAGTTTTACAGTTTCAGTTTAACAAGAGAGTTCCGGACAGTTTGAAGGATATGTCTGTTTGACTTTATTACCATAGTAATAGGATGCCAAGTCAGGCCAAAAATAATTGGACGCATTATGAAGTCTTATGAATAATTATATTCATATGATTTTAGTACTACAAAATTTTTGACCAGGAAGTTGCCAAAAATGCCTAATTCTCCCTTTTAATTCTGTAAAATGCACTTTTTTGATCACTAATTTTAATTCGATTAAGAGTAAATTTATTTCTTTCACATTAAATATGATAACTGATATGATTTTCAAAGGTAACTTGATCAAACAATTCTCCTTAGACTGATAAAAGATAAATATTTTAAATACAAGCAAAGGACTTTCCTAATTTTCAAATTATAATCATCAGATTATTAACATTGTGTGTGTGTATGAATTGGATTATTTGTGAAGTTTCGGCCTTTTTATTTGATTTCAACTATGATTATTCTTATTGATTAAATATTTTCTGTGTAATTAAAATTAACAGTTCTTTAAGGAATTTAATTTATATTTGTTTATATGAAAACTAAATCGTTCATACATTACAGAGCCCTTTTATCACCGCTTGCTGAGAAAAAATTTCAATTAGACATCGAAAAAACTTTTCTCTATAATTTTTGCTCCATTAAAAAATATTAATAAATTATGTCATAAATATTTTTGTACGTTCATTATCATTTGAATTAAATTAAATTTTAATATAACTATTTCAGTCTACAACAAGGACATCGTCAGTTACACAAAAGATTCAAATAAAACAACTTAATTGCTCCTGCTGCTACTGCACATACTTTGTCGCCAACATCAACTAAAGATCAACATTTTAAATGAATAAAATAAAGCTCTTGTTGGGAATTTGACTAAAATGTAAAAAAAATGTTACAAAATTTTTCATTCATCACAATTACAACAAGTCTACTTCCAATTGTTACGATTAAGAGAATTTAGATATCTGACGAAATGTTTGCAAATTTTATGTTCACTGAAAACTATTTCACAAATGAGAGAAGGAATGTTGCGAAAATTTTAATGTCGTTGTAGCAAATAGAGTTTATAGTCATGTGAGGAAATATATTTTTAAAGGAGAATGTGATGAAAATAAGCAAGATGGAGTGATATGAATGACATTAGCGATTCGCGAAGTGCCTTATATCATGTTTTTAATAACACACACTGTACCCGAAACAATGTTCAGTTTCCTTTCTGTTCAGGCCCGTAGTTAAAATCATCCAAAGTTGGCAAATTTTGTTTTCACTTATGAAACTATCGACGCATAATTTCCCGTCCATCCAGAAATTAGTGAATTAAAAAATATGAATGATGATTCAGCACAGCCAAAAATTAAATACTTTGATGTAGAAATACATATTTACTTTTCAGGTCCAACATGAGCCCTTCTTAGCCCTACATATGCAATGGAAAAATGGAGGTTTTAAAAAACCAAAAATATATTTCACTTTCCTGACTTTTAAAAATGTTTACGACGTCTGCCCGTCCGTCTACCTGTCCAGCTCTTTAGATAGCAATTCTATTGATATATTGATTAAATTTGATATATAAAATCTTTTTGGCCGAGGCGAAACTTAGTAAAATTGATAATGTTCGGTCCAATATTCCAGGTAGCTACTTTACAAATACTCTACCGGAATGGCTTTTTTAAAATCATAAAACTCGCAGAAATGGAACTATTTTAATTAAAAAATAATTGATGTACTAGTCCATACCCACATGTCAAATTTCACAAGAACCCAAAACCGAAAAGTTCGTAAATCTCAAAAAATTTGGTCCTGTGATAAAATTTCACACATTTAAGATTCTTATTATCGAAACAATTATTACTTAAAATTAAAAAAAAAAACAAATTCTATAAGGGTCGGTCCATAAATTTTATTGAATATTTTTTGGTATATGAAAAATTAACTTTAGGTTCTTGAGATTCCAGATTATTTTTTGTACTAAAATTTTTTTTACAAAAACGAATTATCAACATTTTTACAGCAAACTTTTTTATTAAAATCCGTATTTTCCATAACACCGTACATCACCCTTTTTGTTAACAAGCGTATTCAAGATCACAGCACACATATTTTCAAATCAGAGCACATATTTTTTGCAAACGTCCTTACATTCACAGCACATTTCTTCTGCAATTGACTGTAAAATATTACTTATGAATTTTTATTACGGAAATATTCTAAAAAATTATCTTCTTAAAAAATCGAACATTATTATGTTACCAACGATATGACAAAAGTAGCATTACTTTTATTTTCCAGTTTGCTACTTTTGTGAAAGGATAGAAATTTTGCTACAAAAACTATTTGCTAAAATATTTTAAATCTACAAACTGCTGGCGATTAGATGAAGGGATCGCTCATCATGATGATGGCATTTGTTAAGGAAAGAGTTTCAGGCAGAGAAGAAGGTCAACCAACACAAGTTTAGTCATTAGTACTTAAAAATCATTTGCCATCTGTTATTTTGGCATCTGCAATGGTAGAGTAGAGTCATTTTATTTCAAAACAATATAAATGTTGAAAGGACAAAATGTTTTATATATACTTTTTCTTTCACTACTTCCTTTTTTTATTGTGCAAATAATTTTATTTGGATTTTTTTGGAACATGTGTGTGTGTGTGTGTAAAAAATGGAAGGGATAAAATTTAAAGAAATATATTAAACATACATGATACGAGGTTATGTGTTAAATGACTTTATTATTCTAGTTTTTATATCAAAAAGAGTCTCCAATGGATGTAAACATGGAAAAGGTCAAAGGTTGCTTTGAATTAAACTTAAATTAAAGTTAAAATTTTAATCAATATTAAATAACTTTAATTTAATTATGATTTTCTATTTTCTTAAAAAAATAAATATTTTATTATTTCCTTAAACGACCCTCGTTTTAAGTTAACTTCATTATTATAAATATCATTATCTTTAATATGTCATGTTGCCACTTGAAGTGTTTATGAGGGTATTTTTTTTGTTATCCTAAATTTTTGTTTTTGTTTCTCTATAGTTTTGTTGTTGTTATTGTTATTATTACATTTTCCATATCATGCGACACTTAATAAAAACAATAAACGTTTAAAACAAGAACCTTAAATGAAAATCCATTTTATAACAGTTTATTGTTTTTTTTTGTTATGAGAAATCCTTAAAAACATAAAAGTATACTAACACACACTCACATTTCCCAAAACTAGTTATAAAGTATGTGTGATAGTAAAAATGTTTTTTTTTATGATTTCTTTTTTGGGGGCATCGGAAGGATAATGAAATTCAATGGCCATAATTTAAATATAGTTTTAGTATCTTTTTTTGTTTTATATAAAGTTATTTGTTTGTATTCGTTTTATGGTGTGTGTGTGTGTGTGTATATGTGTAAGATAATGAATGAGAATGAGTATTTGTAAATGTAATTTATACATAAATATTTGTTTAAGTTGGTATTAAATAAATTTAAATAATAATTTTATAAATCATTTGTGGGAGGGGGAGAGGAAGGAGGTTAAATAGGAAGGCGGCAGAACTTTAATTTTAGAATTAAATTAAACAAGATTTTGACGAAATTTGTGTGTATATAACATATCATATATATAACACAGAAGTTATAGACGGATATCTGACTCTACCTCGAAACTGGGAAAAACTTCTATCAATTTCTTTTACATGATAAAAAACAATTTAATGGTATTTTAACGCTAAATATATTTCATTACAATTTCAAAAATCATCAGAAAAGTAGAAAAAAGTTATTGTTAAAAATTTGCCGATTTGTATGACTATGATATATATAAAGGGTCCAATAGATTCAACATAGCCGAATATAGCATTCTAACTTATTTATATTTCATATTATTATAGTGATCATGAGAATCTTTTCTAACAGACAGACGTTCATGGCTAAATCGACACTGATTTTGCTGAGTTTCAATATACATATACACTTTATGAGATCTTAAATAATTCATCTTTAGCGGAATGACAATATTTTGTCACATCTTTTTGTGGTGGATGGTGTACCAATGGTATCTGATCGTTCAGAACCATTAATAATAACAACAAAAGTCTATAACTTTTAAATCGATATTGAAACAATTTTAGTATTGATGAATAGATTTCAAACATTACAAACTCAGCCTCCAATACAGAAGTAGGTCTGTATAGAGTTACGAAAACTTGTTGAACGAAATTGTTTTTAAATTGGATGTGGATGTGTGGAGTCTAATGTAGAAAATTCTATGAGTTTAATAAGCTCAAAACACCATTTTGGAAATAAATTTGTACGAGAGCTAGTTTACTAATGGATCGATCCTCCCCAATTTCAATAGGATTCACTATTAATTTTAGTATACTATTTTTTTCATTAGATTAATGTTCTGACCAAAATGGGGTTTTAAGCTTCTAAAACTCTTATTTTGTTGATATTGGGCATAATTATTTTACTAGTTGACTTTAATATTTGTTACTAATTTGGAAAGGTACTTTATTGCCAACAGGTCTATCGTAGAGAGGCAGTTCAATAATTGTAGCGTAAACCGGAAACATTTTGAAAAAATCTTATTTAAACTTGTTTAATTATTAATTCAAATTTTATATGATTCCTTTTTGATATTATATGATTCCTACTTGGTATTGCCCATGGAATGACAAACTTAATGTACCTCCATTCACCAATTTCTTCTCCGAAAATTTGTGGAATGATGATGACAAACGAACAGTTTTCCAAATCTAATCAAAATGGACAGATTTCTTAACGAAATTTCACACGTTTAGAGTTGAGGTATTTCAAATTTCACTTGGAGTAGTACATATACTTATCTGACCAGAAGCAAAGCAAATCTCAGGAAATCTTAACGGAAGTGTGTGTAAACTACGTGCAAAAGTCTACCGATAAAACCTCATCCAGAGTTGGTAAATTGAAAAACAAAACAAACCTTAAGTTCTTAAATTTTAAAGCTGGAAGCATATTTAAATTATCCTCAGCCGGATATTCCTTATACAGGTTAGGATTTTGAATATTTCCGGATGGAAATGTGGAAATATTTTTAATTCTATGATTCATGGACAAGTTTGTATACAATGTATTAATTAACGTTATGAGTTTAAATTTCATTAAAGTTTAAATACAAATTTTATTTTTCAAAAGAAAAAAAAGCAGAATTTCCAATTCTTCCTAAATTTTTGACATCAAACTCTTCAAATTTATACCCTGGATGAAAATCTGACATAAACTGGGTATTTATTCTGTAGTAAAATTTTGTTAATTTAAATATCTTTAATTAAAGTATGATGATGGATTTTGAAAAAATTATTTAAAATATTTATAAAAAAATTTAATTTAAAATTATTTAAGTGAACTCAGTACATATACATTCATCTATTTGTCATCCTGTTAGGTAACCACAAAGATTTATTACAACAAACTTATTTTCTCTGTTAACAACTTACAAACTAAGTACAACAAATTTATCTGGTTAAAATTTACTCCCCCAAAAAAAAATCCTTTTATTCATTAACATTAAGTTGTTCTCTTAACGTTTTTTTGTTGTTGTTGCTGTTGCTTTCCAGCCAACAACATAATGAAGAAACCAATAAATGTGGTGTGGCCTTCAATTACCCATTAGTTAGATAGTTATTCTGAAATATGTTAGAACATGTACTCTCATTTGACCATAAGGGAAAAAAAGTTCAAACTAGAGAGAAGTTGTGGGAAACGAAATTTGTTCATTTATATTTGTGGTCAAGTTTTTTATTGAACTTGAATAGTTTTACTTCAGTTTTTTTTCTGCAAAACGAAATCTATTTTATTTTTATTTATTTAAGAAACATTTTATCGTAAAGAATTTTATATAATTGAGGAAATTGTAGTTTTGTTGGCATCCAAAAGTCCTAATTAACTTAATAAAAGTTTGAGAGGAGCATATGAGGAGGGGGGGGGGTTGGTGAGGTAGTTATTTATAAATATTATTTCTTTAAGAAAATAAGGTAAACTTATTGCAAATCTATTTAAAAATTAGAAATTTAATATACATTATGTCACGGTGTAATGTCATCCTGGACAGACTGTAAGAATAAAAATAAAACTTAAAGATTTTTTATTTTCAAAAAATTTTATTTAAATTTTTCACTCATTTTTTTGTCAAATCCGAACAACGTTAAAAAGGTTCCCCTTAGAATGTATCACTTACATATTAATCACCATATAATTTACATAATGACATTGATGTCACACAAAGCTGATGATGAAGTTGTCTAATTATTTTAATATTTTACTCCACTTAAACTCAAATAAACTAGTAAATACACACCACACAGTGGCCCCAAAACGATTTTTATACTCTACACCATTTTATGTATTTTGCGTTTGTGCAGATGTTTATAATGGGAGGGATAAATGGTCCTACCACCACATTTAAGTATACCATTCGACTCAAAATCACTTCCTGAGTCGATTTAAGCATGTCTGTCCATCCAGTTGGCTGTCCATTTAGAGCTTTTTCGCAGAGTACAAGCTGCAGTATTAAAGATATCTTAATGAAATTTGGCACGTAGTATTTTTTCAGCAGAAGGATAATGTCTATTAAAATTGGTAATGATGGGTGTATTATTTCATATAGGCTCCATAGAAATATTCCCCAGAAATGGGGGGTTTTAAGTCAATAAAATTTTTAAATACAAAAATAATTCTTGTATTGTTTTAAAACGATGTGCAAAGTTATACAAGGATCGGTCCATCGGTCCAAATATCACTTTGAAGCTCATAAGTTACACATATGCGTTTTAAATTTAAAAATATTTTTATAAAATTAAGATAAATATAAGCCAAAACCGCTGTACGAAATTCTACGAAGGTCGGTCCATAATTTTTTTAAATTCCCATATAACATAGAAAAAATCCTTTTAAAACTCGTAAATTACATAAATATTTGTATCATAATAATCAATTAGCATAAATAAGAAAAGCAAATTATACGAGGGCCCTTCATAACTTTTTCCTAGCAGTCATTTACAATCAACAATTTTTAATAATTCTGTAATTTGCAACTTTTTAAACAAGGGCATTCTTGAGATATTTTTTAAGTTATTTGATCCTTGAGGGCGCTCCAAAAATAAAGGTAATGCAACATTATTTGAAGACATGGTGAAATTGCTATTCACTTATTATATAGAATGCATAGCATATTGACATGGGAAATGTGCAAATTTCTGGGGAGGGAACAAAGTTTCAGTTAATTTTCAAAGGGTGATGTGAAATTTTTATATCAGTAAAAAAAATTTACAATATTTAACATTGAAAAAATTCTATAAGAATTAACTTATTATTTAAAAATATTAATATGATATCAACAAAATTGTCTTTAATGTAGGCCTATTATAAAATTACCATTTTTTTATTCCAAAATACCCAAAAATGCCACTCCGGGAAAAAAAGTTTGAAAAATTTATAAAATTTTTTGTAAGTTGCTTAAACTGCCGTTATAGGTTTGGTTCATTACAGATATCTTGAGTAGATATCTCTAACTATAGAATAAAGGTACCGATTTGAAAATTCTAGCTTTAACATTATTTCTCCTCAAAAAAAACTTAAGAAAAATATTTGAAAATTAACGAAATTCCGATGACTCCTTATGTCCTCGGATTTGCTTTATATGCATTTTAGTTAAAAAATTCATTTAGAATTGAGAAAAATATTATACAGTCCCAGAGGAAAGTGTTGATTTTAAGGAAAAAATGTTTCTACTTTAAAAAAAAAAAAGAGAAAAAATCTATTATTTTTCTAAATTTGTATTTCAAAATAATATATAAATTTTTATTGAATACACATATATAATATATAATACATAATATATAATATATAATATATAATATATAATATATAATATATAATATGTAATATATAATATATAATATATATATATATATATATAATATATATAATATAATATATAATATAATATATAATATATAATATATAATATATAATATAATATATAATATATAATATATAATATATAATATATAAATATAATATATAATATATAGAAGTTTTTTGGTCCGGAATAGAGCACTACAAATTCAAAAATTAGAAAAACGAGTTAAAATATGGATCAAAATATCTCTTAAACTATAGATGATATCTCACAAATGCGATTTGGGAAATCCATATCTTGATCCCAGGATCTACTAAAAACATGTACTTCTTCAAATCAATTGGAAAACACCTTAGAAACTTCCGTGTGAAATTTCTTAAAAAAATTCTCTATTGTAAACAACGTTAATTATTTCCAAATTAAACGTTGTGAGACCACTGTGCACCATCAAATATCCTTCTAACATTTACAAATTCATCTAAAAAAAATTGGTAAAAAGGAAGGATATTTGAAAGTAACAAAATTGAATAGAAAATAGCAAAAACATCCAAGGAAAAACAATTGACTCAAATCTAACACAACCATATTTTAATAAACTTAAGTTTCTTTTTTAAAACAAGCAAAAGGATAACGAACAAATACATTTACAATTATACAAATCTCCTATTGGAGTTGGATATCTAGACAAAGAGCAGTAATGGAAATAACCCTAAAACCACTTCATTTTGTAACTTTGATAAAAGTCAGTTGTAGGATTTGTCTGTAGTTGACATTGGGATTTAATAATGTATGAATATTTACACTAACACATTCACACATAAAGTGATACACGTGAGAATATGTGAGTAAGAAACTAAAACTCTGCAGATCAAGTTTTTCCAAAATTTTCGATATATAAAAAATTTATTTCAAATTTTGGATAAAATACCTATGAATTCATAAACATTTTAAGTCATTTTTTGTGTAAAGGAAATTTAAATAAAATTAAAAAATGGGTCTATTATTTGTACAAAAAAAATATATTTATTAAAAAGTATGTTTTTAATTAAAAAAATATTTAATTAAATACAAATTTATATAGAAAATTTTAATTACTCAAATCAAATTTTCTATTATTTTATATTTTTTTATTATAAAATTTATTAAAGTTTTGGACTAAAATACATTTTTAAATAAATTTTATTACAAATTGAAAATAAAGAAATTTTTAATTAAATTAAAAATTCATTAAAAATGTTCATTAATATAAATTTGGAATAAAATTTGAAATATGGGAACTAGAAGAAAATATGCTCCGTACCTCGTCTAATATCGAACACCCATTTAAGCGTATATTTTTCTTAATTTGACCAATTATTATTACAATACTAAGGTATGTGTGAGATTTAGGCCCTTAAAAGTGATATTTGAAGTGATGAACCGTCCGTCCGTCGCATTATTTGGCATATCGTTTTAGAATATCATTAGACATACTTTTGCCAAATTTTGTTAAAACGTTCTATATTTAGAACTTTTATGAATTAGGTTTTATTTCTAGGAGGTCATGAGAGGTACCTGAAATATTTTACTGAACGTTACCAACTTCAATAGGATTCGTCCTTTGACCAAAATTATATGTACCTAATTTTATCAAAACATATCAAAAATTGTGAGTTTTAAAGTGTTCACAACGTTTACATGGACCGCCAAATGGAGACAGATGGACGGACTTATTATACTCGAACAGTATACTTAAAGGTTTAATAAAATTTTTCTGCTACAAATATCAGTACAAACATTAGCACAATCGCAAAATACCTTAACCACCTACAGTGGTGTAGGGTATAAATATTAAAAATATATATGAAATAAATTTGTATATGGAATTTAAAAAAAAAAAAAATTATTTTAAAAAATATTTGACTTATTTATGAAAAAATTTTATAAACTCTACGTGTAAGGACTTCTATTAAATATTAAGAAAAATAATAATTTTAGTAAAAGTTTTGAATATTTTGAATGATAATTTGGAAGAAATTTTACCATAATTTTTAAATATAAAATATCAAAAAATATTGTATTAAAAATGTGTGATGAAATTTTAACACGAAATTTTGAATTTCAAATTTTACAAAAAATCTTCAAATAAAAGAAAATTTTCTAAAATTTAAAAATTTAACTGATAATTTTAAATTAAAAAACTTTGAATAAAATTTAAATTAAATTATTTTACTAAATAATAAAATTTTAAAAACGTAAGTTTTTTATAAAAATAATTAAAAAAAATGTTTTTTTGAAAAGTTTATTAAAAATTTGCATTATTTTGTATTTTATGATTTTTTTAATAACTTTTATAATAAAAAAAACTAAAAAATCATAAAGAATTTTTTACAGATTGTTTTAAATTATTTTTAACATTAATTAGTTTATTATTATTATTATTATTATTATTATTATTATTATTATTATTTTAATAATACTTTAGAATATTTTTTGAAAAACAATTTATTTTACAAAAAATTTCATTCACATTTTTTACAGATTTTTGAAAATAATAATCATTATTTTCTAAGAAGATAACTTTTCAAAATTAAAAAAAATAAAATAAAAATAAAAAATAAAAAAAAAATTATTGAAAACTTTTTCGGCATAAAAATTCTATCAAAAATCCACAAAAAAATTTTGCAAATTTTATTGTAAATTTTCTCTTCAAAAAATCGATATACAAACAATTTATCGAAAAGTAATCTTCTCTATAAAACAATTTTATCAAAATTTTCCATATAAAGAAACTTTTTCAAAAATTAAAAAATAAAGAAATTGAAACTTTTTTTACAATAAAAATTTTGTTGAAAGTTTTTTCTCCTCTCAAAAGAAATCAGAAAAAATATTGAAAAGTTTTTCTATAAATGAAATTTGAACGTTTGCAAAAATTCAAAATACGATCGTTTGCCAAAAGTGTGCTGTAAAATGCAGGCGTTTGCAGACAACATGCTCTGCAGTGAATAACTAATGGAAGTTGTATGATTTTTTTTTTTTTAATTTCAAGTCGTGAGTGATATATATTTATTGAGTATCTGTTATCTGTATCTGTTATAATGTATCGAATTTTTTCTTCCTAAAATTATCTGCATTAAAAACTACAGGGATTTGCGATGTGTGAATGTAAAAATGTAATGACAAAATGTCAACCACTTAAAGTGACAACAACAAAAATGTATCAGATTTGTGATTCATCCGAAAATAAGAACAACAACACATCTTCTGACATATCGTTAGTAGCAAACGTAAATATAAAGAAATGTTTTAGAATTTCTTCCTTTTTTTCGAAATGTTAAAATTATTGGAGTAATTGTTGAATTATTCTTACTTCCGGTATTAATACACATACTCTGTCGCAATATAAACAAGGTTCCCAGATATAAGAAAATAAATATAAAAATTTGAACTGGAATAAGTTATTCCATATTGAATTGTATGTATGTATTTATGTATGTATGTATGTATGTATGTATGTATGTATGTATGTATGTATGTATGTATGTATGTATGTAACGACGGACGGATATGTTGTATGAGGACGAATAAGACCAGGGTGAGGGGAGCCGCCAATACAAAGCAAATATTGATTATTGAATATCTAAAGAACTATAACAGCAGGAGTTTCAAAATTACAAAACGTAGGACAAATAGGACCAGTACAAAATATATTTTGATTATCAAATATCTTAAGAACTATAAGGGCGAGAGTTCACAAATTTAGTCCCAGCTAATTTCTTAAGGCAATTTTTAACAGGAGAAAACGTTGAAAATGTAGGACCAGGGGGAAGGATACTAACGATTTTAAAATTTATTTTTGAAACTGGAAAATCTATCAAAAACTGACCAAATTTTTCAAAAACATACAACCAAACATGTTTTTTGTAAAATTTCCAAAAAAAAGTGCAAGAACAATTAATGTGAAAAATTCCAATTTGCTCCTTTTTTTCCAATTTATTCTCTTTTAACATTTTGGCTTACACTTGTCAATTTGTGACTTTTGTTGAAATATTTCACTCCCCCTGCTTCCATCTTGGTATCTGTGCGGTAAATTCTTGATGATTTCTGTGTGGTAAATACACTCGTCTTTTATTGAAGTTTAGTTGTATGAACTTTAAACTTAACTTTTTATTGTGTCTTCGTCTATTTTGGTAAAATGACTGTAAATAGGAAAAATATTATGTTGTTCTCAATATCTTTTATTATTTTTCACTCTATTTCAAACGTTTTAGCCATAATTATAGATAATTGGCATTTAATTGAACTGTCATAAAATTTGACATTTTAAAGGAAAATTATATTAAGAATAGAAAAGAAAAATAAATAATAATATAATTTTGTGAGTAAATAAGGCAAAATGACGATAATGATGAGGTCAAAAGATGATATCATTTTATTTTTGTGGAGGCCAATATTCTTAGCTTAAATTAGTTAATATTAGATTTTTTGAAAGGAACTTTTATTAAATTTTCTTGATTCAATAAAGGAAGCTTTAATTAAAAGTAATATTAAGATTTGGAAGATAAATAACAATTAGAGGAAAAAATCGAACAATGTACGTATATATTATTATAAAAATCTATGTATGTAAGTATGTATGTATGTATGAAACGTATAGACTCTAAAACGACTGTACCAAATATAATGAATTTAAAATACCCGAAAGTATATAGGCTATAAAAAATCAAGTATTAAAAACTAAAAGCTGTATTAAAGACAATTTATGGAACGACCCTCTCTTTTATTTATTTTAATAAGATGTCAACCAATCTAAGAAAACCCCACAATGCGACATCCACTTATTGTGGTGTAGAGTAAACAAATTTCTTAATTTGATTTAAGGTTCTCATACTTGCTAAATAGTCATAAACTAAACCCCTAAAATATGCTATAGCTTTCTTTATTAAGAAAACTTAATATGGTGGATAAAATTTTTAAAGTGAATATTTCCATAACATTCAGCATTCTTATATGAGTAATAATGATATGTTTACCAATTTATATTTTTTATACGAACGTTGCCACATTTCTAATTAGGAAAAGAAATGTAATGAAAATAAGTACATATAAAGATCGAAAAAAGAATTTCAGAGTTACAATTTTAAAATTAAATTAAAAATTTGTAAACACTCCCTTATGTCGGAATACATTAGGTTTAGGTGAATTGACTATTTTGTCACTTTGTTTTTGATTTATGCAATTTTTGAGATTTATGCAATTTAGTTATGGCCATATGTGGATCTAACTTACTTCAACATTGATTTTCAGTACTACAGAATTTATTTGTGACAAGTTTTCATGAGGACATTAGTATGAGAGCTGTCCGAAATATTGGTGCGATTATCATTAATTTCAAAAAAAAAAATTCTCTATACCAAACAAATCACTCACCCTATTTCATCTGGATATGTAAAAAATTTCTATGTGGAGTGTTCACCTGTTCACGCATCCAGTGTGAACAGGAGAACAACGTTAAATCGACTCAGAATGTAATTCGATATACTCTAAAAAGGGTTAACCAATTTTTCAAGAGAGAACTATGAATTTTTTAAACGTTTCCACAAAATACACTTTATTTTAATGTGGCAACACTATTTTATGGTGGTGAATTCATTAACAAAATCAAAACAGCTGATTTTGTTTACACTCACACCTGATAAGAGAACCGAAAAAGTTTTGCAAATTCATTTGCATTTAACCAGAAAAGAAAATAATAAATCGGCAGGTGAAAACAGGATAAATTAAATAAATTTTGTTAATTCCTAAATGTCAATAACGCTGGACGTAAATGCATTCCTCAATAAAGATGTTTGTTCCACAGGATGCGATGATATTGTCATGGAAAAAGAAATGGAAACAAATATTTTTGATGAAATCGAACATTTATTAAAATTTAACAAGGTAAATAAAAATTTTTATTCGATTAAAAAATAATCATTTAATATTTTATTATAATTTTAAAGAATTTAGAATATGAAAATCAGCATAAGGAGGAGGAAACACGTAAAAGAAAAGTTGAAGAAGCTAAACCCGAAGAGAGCATTAATTTGGATTTTCTCAATTCCACTTCAGATGATTTTCTTTTAACCTCCGACAGTCAAAGTTTGCTGGGTGAAGATACTTTATTATTTACAGTAGAACAGGATCGTTTACAACCCGTATCCTCTAGATTTATGGTGCCTGGCATTTACAAACGTATCGAGGGTGTGGCATTGAATGAAACAAAACCCGTGGAACAAAAATCGAATGTTTTCATAAGTGAATTGGAAAAACGGGGACGTATAGTGAGTCAAAAAGATTTTGAACGTTTATATATGCAGACAGAGGAGTGTGAGAGTCCCACTATAAGAAGAGTAATATTACTTCAACCTATGGAAAGTGATGATGACCAAGAGGATGCTGAGGTTGTGGATCAACCGGAAATTAAAACAGCAACAAAAGGAAAGACAGCTAAAGACAAAATTCCCAAAGAGTGGGATGCCTTAAATCGTTTGGCTTATGACATTTTGAAATTAACAAATCGGGATCATATAGTCATAGATCGTAAGCGTAATGAAATTGTAAGAACTCAATTTCATACACATCAAAAGACCATTTATAGATTTTTATCTCCAGAAATGTTGGGTTTGAAACCCAGTTCAGAGGAGGAAACAAAAGTTATTGATTTAGAGGCAGAGGAAAATTTCCAAATGACACAAAAACCCATAAATAAATTAGGAAGACCTCGTAAGACATTAACACATAATAAAGTAATTAAGAAATCAAATAAAATCAATAAAAATATTGAAAATCTAAAAACAACTTCAATAGATAACAAGGTTCAAATAAATATTAATGGGAATTTAAGAACCAGATCAGGGCGCTTAGTGAAAACCCTTAATAAATCCCCAGAAAACATTAACTCTCTACTAGCACCGCCTTCTCCACAGGAATCTTTAACTAATTTGTTAAATGATTTAAAAGACTCTGATTATCAATGCAGTAAATTAGATGCTACAGCTCAACAATCTACAAATGAAGCTGTAACTTCAGTTGAGTCTGCCGCAGAGGTACCACAATCTCCCAAACGTAAAGTTCCACCAGAAGCAATTTGCCCTACATGTAAGAAAATATTTTTGGGCAAAAGATTACAAAAACATTTTGCCCAAAATCCTAATCACATGCAAATATCTCCTCCTCAAAACTCATCACAATTAAATTCTAATCAATTAAGCCAACCTATAGAAGAAATGTCTTTATTTCGTTTCTTGATCTCAAAACTACAAAAATCCCAAACACTTAATGAAGACCAAAAGGCTGATCTCTTTCTCAACGAACTAAACGATTTGGTGGAACAATTACAGCTAAGAAGTTCCCGTTTGATACGCAATACTTCTGGCTTACATTTTGTAAATCAACGTTGTGCCAAACTGTTAGGCATACCCGAGGGACAATATGCTTTAGATCTTGCCGCCATAGAAGCTCCTCTAGATCCAGAACTAAGCAATCAATATGAAAATGCCAATACACAAAATCAACACTCACAACCTCATAATATTAGTACACGTAGTTTGGATTATACTAATCTATCTATTACCCTAGATGATACTCTAACCGATGAGGCAGCGCAAAAACTAAATCTATCAGCTGGTGGCAAATTATTGCCTCCCTCAGAAGAAAGTCTCTTGAGAGCTGTAGATGATTTGGTACAGACTGATATAGATAAAATTCATGCTTCTTCCATGCTACAGCAACAACCGGTAGCAAATACCAACTCTATGTCAACAACTGCCAATGCAACTCCTGTTGTTGTAGCCAAACTCTTGCCTCCACATATCGATCATGCTAGCGACAATGCTGTCGAAGCTGTTCATATGAAGGAGACTACAACTGCTGGAAATACATCAGAAAATCCCTTATTGGATTTATCGGTCGACTTTTTCCAATTCAATAATTAAACTGAAATTATTAAACAAAAGTTAAAGAACAAAATTTATTGTAATAAAGTTTTTTTGTACAGTTTAACAATTAAGAAAACATAATAATATTGATGCTTTTATCAACAATATAAGCTGAAATAAAGGAGATTTAAAAATTGAGCGTTTTGAATTTTGTAAAAAATTTTTACATCTTGAAGAGGATCAGATCAGAACAGATTAATTTTTTTATTTAGTTAAGGTTTTTAATTTTTTAACATTATTTTCAATTAAAGTTTTCATTAAGTTTTTTTTAAATACATACAAATTAAATAACTATTTGTGTGGCGTTACAGAATAAAATGATTTCGTGATGAATTATATGACAGTTAACCTCAATGTGTCAAGATTAAAGGTCATCATGACCAACTGAAGCATCAAGCCATCACCTCTTTGTCATAAAGATAACAAAAACGCATTTATTGAATTAAACAAAATTATACTTTAACATTAATATATATGTAAATATATAATATAATAAGGAACTATTGGACATTTTAATTATATTTATCTCAAGCTTTTACTCGGTGCGCTTTGTTGCACAAAAATTCTACTCAGTCCCAGATCTTGGAAAAAATTTCAAATATCAGTTTGTTTTGCTTTTTATCAGGATTACCTCTCCCCCTGATCATGTTTCTTGGGAAAGTAATGGGGATGAAATCGTAATACCTTCACTTCAATAGTTCTTCAGATATTTGATATTTTATTAGAATTAAACTAATGGGTTGGTCTAAACAATGTACTTCAGAAAAGCGTGAACTCATTAAGAAGCATGGCTTTATGCCGAAATAAATATTATTGGATAATAAAATAAAATGATGAGAAATACTAAAACCTACAAATTCAAAGTAGGGAGTCGTGTACGAAAACCTTTGTGGCGACACCTTTTATGTTGCATTCATAAAGATGGCGATATTTATCTGAGCTGCGGGGATTAAAAAAGAATAAAAACTGTCAGTATGTACTGATGCTGTATCAGAAGGTTTTGAGAATATAAACTGAAAGCCCATAATCCATGAAAACTGTTCCGCATGTCTCAAATTGAATAATGTTTGTTAAAACTTACTTGGATTGGCATATTGAAAATGGGGAGTGGTATTTTATGGACCTATGAGTCCTAAAATAATTTTATTTGTAAATAGTCCTCCTAGCAAGGAATATAATCAAAAATTTACAACAAAATCTTTTGCTGTTCGTTTTAAAATTATTTTGAATTTGATAGAATATTTAAAAATATTAATTGCTACCGTATATGCCACTGATTTGAGCCATGCAACAAGACAATAACCCGAAACATACCAGCAAAATATATAAAAAGTAGTTTCAGACTAATGGAGACACTTTAATGAAATGGAATGCAGTCTCCCCATGTAAATACACTCGATAATTTGTGTACATACGTATAAAACCGACTAATAAAAGCGATATTTGTAACACTATATAGCTGGCATGGATCTCTATTATCTTGGAAAAGTGTCATAATGTAGTCAAATTTAATGGGCAGGCTATATTCAGCTGTTTTTACTCAAAAATGAAATACTACAAAATGCTAAGAATAAATTATAAGTTCAATTCGTTATTATTTTCACTTTATCAATACTTCTGGAAAAAAATAAATTTAAAGAAAAACAATTAATATAAAAGTTTTTGTTTCTTCTTTACTAATTTTTTACTTCATTTTGATTTTAATAAACCGAAATATAAGAACAACTTTTCAATCAGATTGCTTGCATGACTTATCAAAGAAGACGTATGTATGTGGTGCTATTATTTTGAGCGCAGCTTTATAAAAAATATTACCCCAAATATGGGTTGAGTCTATTATTTGTCTACATTTTTATGTAGTATGTCCTTGGACACTTTTATGGATGCAGTCAGTGACCCAATTTCTTTTTGCGTAATATAAACATAATGCATTTATATCCATAAATGTTTATCCATAATTGATATATACTAATAAAGAATTTTGAATATCTCTTGGGTATTTCATGTTATCAAATATAAATGATAATAAAAATTATTAATAATTAGTTTATAAACTATAATTTGGGTTCAGGGTTAGAACAATTAACGAGCCAAAAATAAAACTCCATTGTTTATCTAACAAATGCGTAACTCAATAATACGAATTTCCACTCCAATATAAATGAGCCAGCACGTGATTGAAACCATAAAATCATCCATAAAAATATAAAAAATTATAAAAAAGAAAAATTTAATTTAATCATAACACAATAATATAAAAAGGTGCCGAAAGATATATTATAGAATAAACAAAATAATAGAATAAACCATTCAACCCCCAGGTATATCCAGAACGTTATAGGTAAGAGAGTAATATAACAGCCAGGAATTTTTTATTTCTGAGTTAAACGGCCTATAAACTATCAGGGAATAAATTTTATAAATTATTATTATACCCTATACCATTGAAGGTGTTTAGTATATTATGCGTTTGTGCTGATGTTTGTAACATGCAGAAAAACTGGTGTTACATCCACTGTTCGACTCAGAATTATTTTCTAAGTCGATTTAACGATGTCCGCCTGTCTGTCTATCTGTCCGGCTGGCAGTTCGTGCAAACGTTGTGAACAGTCTACAGATCGCCATTTTTAAAATATCGCGATGAAATTTGGTATATGGTAAATTATTTTAGCATAATAAACGAAGTTTATTGAAATTGGCCAAGTTCGGTCCAATGTTGCAGGTACCTCCCATACAAAGGTTCGTCCTGGAATGGGGTTTTAAGGTTATAAAAGTCCTAAATACTAAGCGATTGAAACAAAATTTGACAAAAGTAAATCTTATAACATTCTAAAACGATGTGCCAAAACATGCAAGGATCGGTTCATTATTTCTCATAGGTCCCATTTCCAATATAACTTTAAGGGTAAAAATCTCACATATACGTTGGTATTGTAATAAAAATTGATAAAATTAATTTTTCGTTACCACTATTTTCAACCAATGATGTGGTGTAGAGTATTAGATAGTCGAGCTTGACCGACTATAGATTCTTACTTGTTTTTTTAATTCTATTGTAGAACTTTTTGGAGAAAGTGTAAATATTGTTTAAAAGTCAATTATAACATTATTAAAAAAGGGACAACCTGTAGGACATTTATAACAACAAAAAGAACAATTGTTTTTAGACGAAGACATAACTCATCATACTCATAAATCATATAATATATAGATGAATTACCTTCAACAACAATATTGTCCCATACAAGTGAAGTTATTAAAAACAAAACAGACCAAACCCAGTTTAACTAGAACAAATATGAGAGACAACCCACTTTAATCGGAATGGTAATGGTAGACGTCAATGTATGCTATATAGATACTGTTATAATATAATTAACATCACATTGAATATTTTCTATAAAACAAGCCAGCGCGTTCATTATTATCTATAATTATTTTCAATAGAAAATAACATCGCATTTACTAGTTTCTATAGAAAATGGCCTCATATCAAATATGATCTTTGGAAAACAACATGTAGACATGTAGATTTTCTATAGAAAATAACATCGCATTGAATTTTTTCTTTAAATAATATTATCGCATTGATTATTTTCTATAGAAAATAATATCGAATTGATTATTTTCTATAGAAAATAATATCGAATTGATTATTTTCTATAGAAAATAATATCGAATTGATTATTTTCTATAGAAAATAATATCGAATTGATTAAATCGATTATTTTCTATAGAAAATAATATCGAATTGATTATTTTCTATAGAAAATAATATCGAATTGATTATTTTCTATAGAAAATAATATCGAATTGATTATTTTCTATAGAAAATAATATCGAATTGATTATTTTCTATAGAAAATAATATCGAATTGATTATTTTCTATAGAAAATAATATCGAATTGATTATTTTCTATAGAAAATAATATCGAATTGATTATTTTCTATAGAAAATAATATCGAATTGATTATTTTCTATAGAAAATAATATCGAATTGATTATTTTCTATAGAAAATAATATCGAATTGATTATTTTCTATAGAAAATAATATCGAATTGATTATTTTCTATAGAAAATAATATCGAATTGATTATTTTCTATAGAAAATAATATCGAATTGATTATTTTCTATAGAAAATAATATCGAATTGATTATTTTCTATAGAAAATAATATCGAATTGATTATTTTCTATAGAAAATAATATCGAATTGATTATTTTCTATAGAAAATAATATCGAATTGATTATTTTCTATAGAAAATAATATCGAATTGATTATTTTCTATAGAAAATAATATCGAATTGATTATTTTCTATAGAAAAGTAATATCGAATTGATTATTTTCTATAGAAAATAATATCGAATTGATTATTTTCTATAGAAAATAATATCGAATTGATTATTTTCTATAGAAAATAATATCGAATTGATTATTTTCTATAGAAAAGTAATATCGAATTGATTATTTTCTATAGAAAATAATATCGAATTGATTATTTTCTATAGAAAATAATATCGAATTGATTATTTTCTATAGAAAATAATATCGAATTGATTATTTTCTATAGAAAATAATATCGAATTGATTATTTTCTATAGAAAATAATATCGAATTGATTATTTTCTATAGAAATATATCGAATTGATTATTTTCTATAGAAAATTATATCGAATTGATTATTTTCTATAGAAAATTATATCGAATTGATTATTTTCTATAGAAAATTATATCGAATTGATTATTTTCTATAGAAAATATATCGATTGATTATTTTCTATAGAAAATAATATCGCATTGATTATTTTCTATAGAAAATTATATCGAATTGATTATTTTCTATAGAAAATAATATCGCATTGATTATTTTCTATAGAAAATAATATCGCATTGATTATTTTCTATAGAAAATAATATCGCATTGATTATTTTCTATAGAAAATAATATCGCATTGATTATTTTCTATAGAAAATAATATCGCATTGATTATTTTCTATAGAAAATAATATCGCATTGATTATTTTCTATAGAAAATAATATCGCATTGATTATTTTCTATAGAAAATAATATCGCATTAAATTTTTTCTTTAGAATATATTATCGCATTCATTATTTTCTATAGAAAATAACATCGCATTGATTATTTTTATAGAAAATAACATCGCATTGATTATTTTCTATAGAAAATAACATCGCATTGATTATTTTCTATAGAAAATAACATCGCATTGATTATTTTCTATAGAAAATAACATCGCATTGATTATTTTCTATAGAAAATAACATCGCATTGATTATTTTCTATAGAAAATAATATCGCATTGATTATTTTCCGTAGAAAATAACATCGCATTGATTATTTTCCGTAGAAAATAACATCGCATTGATTATTTTCTGTAGAAAATAACATCGCATTGATTATTTTCTATAGAAAATAACATCGCATTGATTATTTCCTATAGAAAATAACATCGCATTGATTATTTCCTATAGAAAATAACATCGCATTGATTATTTTCTATAGAAAATAACATCGCATTGATTATTTTCTATAGAAAATAACATCGCATTGATTATTTTCTATAGAAAATAACATCGCATTGATTATTTTCTATTGAAAATTATATCGCATTAAATTTTTTCTTTAGAATATATTATCGCATTCATTATTTTCTATATAAAATAAAATCGCATTGATTATTTCATATAGAAAATAACATCGCATTGATTATTTCCTATAGAAAATAACATCGCATTAAAATTTTCTATAGAAAATAAGATCGCATTGATTTTTTTCTTTAGATTATATTATCACATTCATTATTTTCTATAGAAAATAAAATCGCATTGAATTTTTTCTATAGAAAATAACATCGCATTGAATTTTCTTCAGAATATATTATCACATTTATTATTTTCTATAGAAAATAACATCGCATTTATTATTTTCTATTTTCTTTCTCATTGTAGCCGTTCTTTTAAAATTTTTTGTTTTAATTATTTTTGACAGTTTGATCTGCTGAGTATTTTTTAACTGATCTCAGGTCCCGACAAAGTGGAACATTGATTCCAAAAAGGTTGATACACTTTAAAGTTTTTCTACTAAAGTGACATTAAACCAATTGGAAATTGGTGAATATATTGTGTTGCCCAATTATTTATTAAAAATCCCTGAAATTCTGAGCATTTTTGATTACTTTTTTCCTAAAATATATTTCTATTACATTTCCCTCATTCCTGCTAATATCCTCAATAATTTTTTTGATTTTCGTCAGATTTACACATCAGTATCCTGCCACCAAAATAACTCACCTACCAAAAACACCTACCGACCATAATGTAGCTGGAGATTATAAAAACGAAAACAATGTTTCCTTTCCATACATTTATGATTACAACACCGTCTAGAGAGTTCAGAAAAACAAAATACAAAGAAAAAAGAAGATAATTTGCCTTTATTTACCCATTCAATAATAAACAAATTAACATATAAATATCAAACATGCAATAAATTGAAATTGAGTACCAACGACTCTTCATTGTACTTCATTCGCATATGGACGAGACATAAATTTGAAAACATATTGTAACAATTCATCAGTTATTATTTTAACGCGCAACATGAATGTCCTAAATCGTGTACAACCGGAAGCCGCATTACGTCGAAATCGTGAAAATCCGTTGCATTTGAATGTCTTACGGCGCCCTACGAATGATATTCCGATGCGTTCAAATTTCAATAACAGACCTGGATTAAAGAAACAGGAAAATGTTGTGGATTTTAAACAAATTATCGCTGAGAATACAGATGAATTTTGTCAACATTCTACTCTTCATGGCCTTAAATATATAGTCGATGAACAATTGTATCCGGGCGAAAGAATATTCTTTGCTATGTCCTTTGTCGCGGTCGTTTTAATGTCTATATTTTTCATTTCGAATGTTTATGCTAAATGGCGTTCAACCCCGGTTATAGTGGGTATTAATCCTGAACCTAGTTTTATAGTAAATGAACCATTTCCGGCGGTTACTTTGTGTAATTTAAATCAAGCTTCCAAAGCTCGGGCTCAAGTTTACAAAGAGTAAGTTTTAGGGATTTTATCGCGTTAATGAGTTTTAAAGTTTTGATTTTTTTTAATTTTGAATTTATAGAGATTCGAGTGAATATACAATGTTACAATTATTGTGCAAACGTGAAGTGAATTTATCTATGGCCGATTCAATTAATTGGAATCATTTTGAAGATTTTATAGTGAATGTAAGTTGAAAAGTGATTTCGAGAAATATATGGAAAGTCTGAATTGAAATATTGAATTAAAAGTGTTCTACTGTTTATAGCGATTTTTATAAATAAAGAAAAAGTTATAATATATAATTTTGAGAAATTTAAAAAATCAATTTTCGGGACAAAAAATCTCATCATTATGGAATTCCCAAAATTTTTAAAATTCATCATGTATTGATTTTATCACTGTTAAAAGAACATTTTTTTGAATCGTTTTTATATCTGTTATCAGAATAAAAAATACAAGCTAATGCCTATATAGTTTAATTTCTCAGTATTACGAAAAACTGTCGCAAAAATAATCTAACTCTTTATATGCGTTTACTAGTTAATCGTAGATCGGTTGTGATAGCTAATGCCATATGCGAACATCTAAACCTATTTAATTTCCAAATTCTTCTATATCTCATGTTTAAAAATTCAGGATTTTGGAATAACGAAATTTGGGTAGCGACATAAGAAATATTAATTTATTTAATGAATTCTGTACATGTCCTGCAATTGTTTTTATTAATTTCATCAATTCGATTATGTTGTAGTTGTAGAGTGCAGCATTATATGAGGAAATTTTCAAAGCTCATTAATTGTATTGTCACTTCCAGCACTCCTTGATGGCCAGATATCCAGGTATTATATACCATTCCATTTGCGGATAAGTCTATAGTCGTCAATAGTTCCTTGCAATCCACCATTCGTAATATTGTGTCTTAAAACTGAAGGTTTAAATGGTCATTTGGCGATCGCTCTTGAATTTTCACATAGTTCCAGAGTTTAAGTTTTGAGTTTGGATTTTGTCCGCCAAAAAATTTAAATGTACCACGTTTATGAAGCTCTGGTCGCATATATCATCGCTAGAAGATCTCTGTTATAGATTAGTAGTCGGAGACAACTAGTCAGGTTCGTCACATTAAAAAAGTTTAATTTGACCAAGAGTATCTAAGTGATGTGATGAATTTACAGTTACATGTTGATCTTTAGTAAGTTTGGGATCGACATGTCGAAATGGCATAATTGTAAGAAAAGTCTATTATTATTTTGGTGGGTGTTGTTCTCGCTGGACCAGAAAAAAACGTGATTCTTTTGAATCGATTTAACTAAGTCATCTGTAGGTTTAACGGACAAAATGCTTGTTGCAATTTTGCATATATCTCGATGATTACTTTTTCACTGCGAATATTTCCTGAAGAGGATATTTAGATTGAACAAATTTTTAAAATACTTTTACAACTCTATAACGTTGAGAAATAGAAAATTAGAAGATATTTCAAAACTATATATCACGATTTCGGAAATTACTTAAAAGTGCATAAGTCTCCATAAAAATCACAACAACTTCCTATTCTATTTAGATATTTTTCCATAGAACCCTCATAACCTCCATTGCAAAAAATCCATTCATATCACAATATTTTTAGATATATTGAATCCGATTTGAAAAATTTAAATACATTTTTGTCTCTGTATATCGATTTTTCTACATGTAATGATACCTGTTGCACAGTGCAACTAATATTTTAAATTAACGATTTTAAAACATTTTTCTAGATTTCCCAACCTTGTGAAGAAATGATAGTTGGCTGCAATTATGGAGCTGTGGATTATAAATGCAGTGATATTTTTCGAACTATAGTAACCGATGAAGGCCTTTGCTGTGTTTTTAATATGTTAAGTCCGAATTTTATGTATAATGTGGAGTGAGTATTTATAAATAAATGATATTTTCAACTTAACAATTTCCATATTTTTCAGAGTATCTAAACTTCGTAATCAAACCTATAATGATGAGGCCGAAGCCGTTAACTGGGATCCGGAAAGAGGTTATCCCGAAGAGTTGCCAGAAATTTTCTATCCACGTACTTCCGTAGGCACAGGCATAACATTAGGTTTAAGTTTAACCTTTGACATAGATCTCTCCGATTATTATTGTTCTTCAACGGCAAGTGTGGGCTTAAAAATGGCTTTACATAGTCCAGCTGAAATACCTCATGTAAGAGAGATTGGTACTCTACTGCCAGCAGGAAGTGAAACAAAAATACGAATTCGCACTGATAAAACAGAAGCAGCTCTTAATCTAAAATCAATAGATAAACAATATCGAAAATGTTTATTTGATGGTGAAGAAAAACTGGAATATTTTTCATATTATAATCGGCGTAATTGTGAAAGAGAATGTCAGGCCCGCCAGCTATTGGACTCATGTAAATGTCTTAATTACTATATGCCCATGTTGGAGAAAGATGCTCGTATATGTGGTCTTAAAGATACTCCCTGCGTAGAAATGGTTTTACAAAATAAACGCAATCGTTCGCATACCGCTATGGAAGATTGTCAACATAAATGTTGGCCCAGTTGTTTTGATTTAAATTTCTATACGGATTTCTTTTCGGCTCCCATATCACATGAGGGATTTGCTATAGCAAATAAATATGTTAAGAATACTACAAGTGAATATGCGGAGAAAAATATGGCAGTTGTACACTTTTATTTCACTGATAATACTTTTCGTAGCACAAAGCAAACGGAATTTATTGGAATGACAGACTTTTTGTGTAAGTTCACGAATTTATATTATAAGACATATTTGGAAAAAATAATTTCATACCTTTTGTATTACAGCCAGTGTTGGCGGTTTAATGGGTCTTTTCATGGGATTTAGTTTCATTTCCATAGCTGAATTTATTTATTATGCTGTTTTGCGTCCTTATCATATGGTCAAACGCCACGATCGCATTAGGGGTGGCAGTCGTGCTGATGTTTCATTTCCAAATTCCAGAAATCCTTCTTTACGTTTTATTGATGGTCCTTCGTATTATGTAACCACAGATCCTTTGATAAAACAATCAAAATTGCAGCAATTTCCTGCCCGACAAATTGAGCGTCGCAATAGCGATCATTTTGGTCATATTGTACCGAAAGCAAATAGGAGGCAGATGGTGAATTGAACTGAGAAAGAGGAATAGTTGCCAATAAATTAAATTAAATTTTTTTAATTTAAGTTGTGTTTTAAAAGACGAATAATATAAAATCTATTAAATATAATAGAAGAGGTGTTATTGATATTCGGTAGCACCGAATTGTTCGAAACCTATGCAATACAACAAGAAATGTAACGATGAATAATGTTAATCTGAATAAAAATTTATATTTTTCGCATTGATTAATTAAAATTATTATTTTGCAAAAAATTCGGTATTAATTGAATGATGGAAGATATTTATTTCAAAAATTAAATTCATAAAAATAAGTAAATGAACTTTGTATGGAATAGCAGATGACCTTGACCATTTTGTTAATAAACAATTTCCCATTATATAAATGTTTACTTTAATAAAAATAACTTAAAATTTTTAATTAATTTATTGATTTTTTACTTACACTATTTAAGACAACGAATGAATGTTTTTTAATTGATTAGCAAATACCTGGTTCGTTTCGGTGCCCTATTTGTACCGTTCCGCTTTACTTTTTTAGTAAAAAATCTCTAAGGAATCTTTAACTGCAATAGTTCTTCATGAGAAGTTTCATATATTACATTTAAATCAGAAAGTGATTGGACTTCCTTTCACTTATAGGGTCGTATCCTATACGATCTAATTTTTTTTCTTTAAAAAAGTTCCATAAAAGAGTGTTCTCGATGAAATTTTTGTTTTGATATTCCATAATTTATAATATGGGAGAGAAAAACAACTGTGGTCGACAAGTAATGTTGATTTGTTATACTCTACATCACCATAGAAGGAGTATAATGTCAGTATATGTTCGTCCGGCTGTATGTCCATTTAAAAGGCTATGAACACTCTATTGGTCCAAAATTTTAAGGATATTTTGAAAAATTTGGCAAATATTTTGAAACAGGTCATATTCGGACCAAATAAATCCCCTCCCCAAATGGTTTTTTAAGCTTATAAAAATATTTCAATTGATTTATGAAGATATTTGATTTCAAATTAAAAACTATGCACCAGACAAAACTCACATGCAAAATTTCAAGAAGATCGTGACTGCACCGTGACCTATACAGACAAATTGCCAAAGTCACTTTGAAGTACGTAAGTCTCAAAGAAATTTAGAATTGTAATTATATTTCACATGTTTAAAATCAATACAATTTTTTAAGTATTAGTCCACCAATATCATCCCTTTTTTCCGATGAAATGTATAACATTATAAGTATCAATGTGTTAGAAGGTTCAAGAAAATCGCTTCAGTCGTATAGCCCTCTATAAACCACAAGTAAACAATGTGATTCGCACAAAGAATGAAAACTCTAAAAAAACTTCAAATTGTCTTTTCTTAAAGAAGTTTGAGTTTAAAGAAGGCTTTCTCATCGATTAAACTGCGTTTGTTACAGTTCTTTACATATTTTATAATTAATATTAGCTTTGTATGCGGAATACTCTTTCTCCTGGTTTTATTGGAAATTCAGGAAAAAGTTTATCTTTATTATTTTATGTATTAATTTATTACAATAATTTAACGTAATTCTTTCCTCAATTCAACAAAAATTTCATAAAATTAACTTAAATATGGTATTTAAATTGAATAATATTCATCAATTTATTTTTGTCAATTCAAATAATGTATTATTCAAATTGAATAATGTTTATTCAAATCAACTGCATTGTTAATTCAAATAGTTATATTGACAATTTTTCTTAAATTTTCGTTATGATGAATAAAGGTTTTGTTGACTGATATATAACTTTACTTCAATTCTACGCCCTTTTTCTTTGTATTTACTACCATTTTTGGTTCAGTGTAGTGTAATGTAACACTTACTTATATTCCTTACAATATCGTTCAGATTAATTTAAGAACTTGTGTATTTTTCTTGTTGTTGCACTCACTTTTCTTAATATTCACTTAAACACTTTTATTCGCCAAGACTTTCCCAAACTTACTGCTTTTGAAATTTTATTTTCCATTAAAATAAACTCCTGCTTGAAAGGATAATCAACAAACATGTTATCAATAAATATTTATCTAAAATATATTTCTTTCTTTTATATTTAATAAATAATTAATTAATATTTTTGTAATCTATAACAAATGTTTAATACAATATTTATCATAAATAGCAACAATAACAATAACAACAATAATAAACATGTGACTTAGAAAAACACTAAAAAAGTTGTTTTGCAATTAATTTAATTGAAATTACAAATTACAAAAAAAGATATCATCCACAAGAAAGGACATTTTATTTAGTACTTAAAGGAATTTCTAACCATAAAGAACAAAATGAAAATTTGTAAGAATTTTGGTAATTTTCGGAATCGTTACAAGGGTTTGAACTTGAAAAAGATTTTAATACAAAATACTGATGAATTTTGTAAAAATACCACTTTACATGGTTTAAAGTATGTGAGAGATAAAGATATGAGAACTAGCGAAAGGTAGTGAATTAAAAAGGACTCTTTCTAATTTCTTAATTTTGAAAATTTAAAATTTTTAGATGCTTTTTTGCTGTTTCCTTTATAACGGTGGTTTGTTTGGTTATTTACTTGATTGCTCGAGTCTATGAAAAATGGTCTACTACTCCTGTTATTGTGGGCATTAATCCAGAACCAACTTTTATTACAGGTGAACCTTTTCCAGCAGTATCGATTTGTAATTTTAATCAAGCTTTAGCCGACAAAGTGGAACATTTTCCTCAGTGAGTTGAAAAATTTTGTAAAATTTTATAATTAATATTATTTAAATCCTTTAAGGACGTCTCCCGAGTACGCCATGCTGCAGTTGTTGTGTAAGAGGGAAGTAAATATTTCCATGATTCAAACTATAACGAATTGGAATAAATTGGAAAGTTTTATTTTAAATGTAAGTTGTTGTAGATCGTATTATTCCTTAAAAGATTATAGGACCTTAAATTTGTATATCCTTCGCTACAACAAGAACACAGCAGTTCCAAAACTTATTTTCATAGAAACAATTGTTTAACTTTGGAAAGACTGAAAATTTTTTAATAAAAATTCACATGGATATTTTTGAGATTTTGAAGTGTACAAATTATTAGAGGATACTGGATTCCAGAAATATTGTACCAAACATCATTTAATAGGCTTCGTTCATGACCTATCAAGATATCTACACGGAATTTCCTCATTTCCTTAATCAATGTCTTTAAGATAAGAAATGCTCGGTAATGTATACCTACTGAAATTTTGGTATATGGTTCAAAGGCTGGATGGTGACAGCCAATTGCTTCGGCTGTAGTTCTGCTAATCGTAACAGTGTTCTACATTGGCTCTCTCGTTCACTCCTGTGGCTTTTAATGCGATAAAATTTGCTGCCTCTACATTCCCGATCACTCACGAATGGCCAAGTACCCAGGTGACACTATCAAGGTGTCCCTCCCTCCTTCCTGACCCAAACTATATACTCCCTGATCACATGAACCTCCGCTTGTATGACCGTATTAAAGTAAAACAAGCAATTCTCATTTGTATTGCCCGACTTGGGACTTGTTCTGCTCTTCTATATAGATGGTTTGGTCTCATTCCCATTCATTCACAGAAGTATTAAGACATTGTCGGTACAACAGCCTGGTTCAAATCCTTCGTCGGTAAGTATTTTTATACTCCTATTCCATAGCACATTTTCGATCCAATTTTTCAATGCTGGATTTACTGGTCCCACGATTGGATAATTGTTATTTTGGTCAGCTCGGGATATAAAAATATTTTAAACAATCCAGATTCCTTATATATAAACCGATTTTAAAGACTTTAAAACAAAATACCTAGTCGTATGCTATATCTTTCCAACTGATATCAGATATCCAAAATTTCTATTGTTAATAATTTTACAACATATCAGGCATTGAAGAAAACAAAAGTTTTTTAGTATTCCGACTTTGAGAAATTAAGTTTAAAATATTTTTATGGACCGACCCCTGTTGTGACAACAAAGTCCAAACTCACTTTGATTTATAGACATCAAGAAACCTGTTCGGAAGTCACAAATTTGTTTTCATTAAATTTTGCATTTGAAACACTGTTTGACGTCAGGGGTTCAGTTGTAGAAAATTATTCTTAAAAAATAGAGCTTTGCAAAGAGGGAAAAAATTTTAAAAATTTTGTATAAATTTGCAGATCTCTCAACCTTGTGAGGATATGCTAATTGATTGCCGTTTTGGAGGTCGAACATTCAATTGCTCCCATATATTTCATCCCTTGGTAACCGATGAAGGTCTCTGTTGTGTTTTCAACATGTTACATCCCAAATTTATGTATGTTTCGCAGTAAGTAAAAAAAAGTAATAATCGTATGTTTTAAATCTAAATAAAATTGCAAAATCTGTAGCATTCCCTTAACATTTCACAACCTAACAAACTATACTGTACACAAACCCGTAGATTGGTATTCAGAAATGGGTTATCCGAAAGATTTACCGGAATATTTTTATCCTCAAAAAGTACCCGGAGTGGGGGAATCCCTTGGATTATCAGTTACACTCGATGTGCAAAAAGATAAATATTATTGCTCCTCATCGAGTAGTGTGGGCTTTAAATTCTCCCTACACACTCCCAATGAATCACCAAATATACGAGAAACTGGTGTATTTATAGAACAGGGTAAAGAGACTAAATTACGCATTAAACCCGATAAAATAGAAACTGAACAACATTTGAAATCCATCAATAGAAAATTTCGTCATTGTTTATTTCACAATGAAGGGAATTTAAAGTTCTTTGCTCATTACACTCAGCGAAACTGTGAAATGGAATGTGTTGCGGAAGTATCTAAGAAATATTGTGGTTGTGTTAGTTATTTTATGCCTAAAATATATGAAAATATATCGGTTTGTAGTATATCGGATGCTCATTGTGAACGTAAAGTTTTGTTGCGTATGGATAACAGTATAAGATCATGTTTGGATGAATGTCTACCGAGTTATTATGAATTGAATTTTTCAGTGGATGCATTCTCTACGAAATTATCACATGATGGTTTTGATGTTATGAATTCAAATATTTTAAATATGTCTCATACTTATGTGGAAGATAATATAGCAATAGTTCATATGTATTTTAAGGAGAATTGTTTTCGCAGTAATATGCAAACTGAATTTATCGGCATATCTGACTTTTTGTGTGAGCTACTTTGAATTGTTTTAAAATGTATTAAAACAGTTTTTTGATATATATTTTCATTTCAGCTAGTATTGGTGGTTTGATGGGCCTGTTCCTCGGCTTTAGTTTTGTTTCTATAGCTGAACTCATATACTATGCCATTATACGTCCCTTTCGCTCGATAAGCAAATTTAATAACTCTCAGAATATTTATGAAAATATGGAAAATGGTTCACAAATTACTTCGGTATGTTCGAAATTTCATAATAAATCTATTAAAAAACGTGGAAACAATATTTATCCTTCGTCGGTAAAAATTCAAAATGATAAAAATCGTTTGTTCGATCAAAAGATGCCTTTACCATATTTGTTGAGTGCAGATTTTGAAAAATCTAAAAAGAATGATGGTTATGTATGGATCGAGTAATTAATTGAATTAATATTTCTTCGAAATTATTGCAATTTTAATAAAATTTAATTTAATTTATGTAAAATATTGTTTTTCATTTTTAACTTAGAAAAATACATTTAAATTAGGCGATAGGATTTGGAGACTGTAGACTCAACAGGTAAGATGGAAATTATAAAATTGTCAAAATATTTGTAATCTTTTATTTATAAGCTAACGCTTGTGATGGGCAAAAAAATAAGGCTCTATCATTTTTAAGTATTCCGTTCGATTCAGAATCACATTTTAACCATAAATTAGGTACGTTGTATTATTAAGGCCGAAGAACTTTAGCTCTCATAAAAACATATTTCAGGAATGGGATTTTTAACCCATATGATTTCTTAATGTAAACCAATTTTAATGAATTATTTTAAATTAATTGTGTAAGGTGATTCAGTCGAGCTTATCAATTATAATTTACAGTTCTAATTAAGTTCAGTATATAATATAACTGCATAAAATAAAAATCTGAGTCAATTTAGCTTCTTCCGATTGTCTGTTTTTAAGCAAGAATTTTTCTATTTTTAATGGGTTCAGATGATAAAATCTTATCGATCAATATCTGATTCATCTTTAAAATTCTGCAAAAGATATTGTACAAATGTCGTAACGTGAGGACCCCCATACAAATGCATTTTTCACCTGGAATCACTAAATATAAATAAAAATATTTTTCGTATATTTGATGATTAATATTTTTAAAAAAAATGTCTATATTTAAAGAAACATTTTAGCGATCAGAGATTAAAATGTCTCTTTATTGAAGAATAAATCTTTTACGATTTTTCACAAAAAAAAAAAACTTATTTTAAGAAAAAATTTAAGTTATCACAAATTAGAGCATTTTATACCCCTCACAACTACAAATTATGAATGAAGCCTTTTTTCACGTATACATTATTTTTTAATTTAATTATAAAAATAATTAATTATGCTCATTTTTCTCAAAAAAGCAGTATTTTAAGTTTTTAACGATTTAAAAAATTTTGAGATGTGATCATGAATTAATTTTATTTATCTCAAATACGCAGTATTAACTAAGATTTTGCCATTTAACGTTTTTAATACATTTACTGAGTTATTAACATTAAGATTAAAATTTAATTAAAATTTTGAAAAAGTGATTTTTTACTGAGTTACAAACAGAAAGATTTAGAAAATATCGAAAAGTGATCACGGATTATGCTTATTTTGATCTTTTTAGACGATTTTTTAATCATAATAGAAGAATTGAATTTTTCTGGATATAAATCTAAAATTTTTGATTAGTTACTTGGATTTATATGAAAGTAGCTGAGACCCGGTGCGCTTTGTCGCCCTTTTATTAAGCTTCTTTGCAATCAGTAAATTAAATTCCATATACATTTAACTTGACGATCAAAAGTTACAGATTTATTTCCAAAGAATGGATTCTGCTCCACTGTGCATTATTTGCAGAGTTATATATTGTGATTCGTGTATTATTTATTCGAGATATGGATAAACTTGTACATCATCTTTGTGCAAACTACCGGGTATCATAAATATGTTGCTTAAATTATTTTTATATTTTTTATTCGATTTCTTTGATTTCTTAAACCAATTCCTTTTACGTAAATTCCCAGTGGAACCATTCGCTGGATGAGAATTCTTCTGCAACCACTAAGAGATCAAATAAGTAATTATTTTCCTTTCCCGCATTAAAATTACTTCTAACTTACCTTCATTTCATTTTGTTTTCTTTTCTTTTCCAATTCTAAAGTCCTGGCCGCACAATAAGGTCTTACTGTAATGTAAAACACAATCTCAATTATCGAGAAAATACTAAAACCCATAAATAGACCCAAAAGGCCACCAGTATTTGCTAAAAAATATATTTCGGGAAAAAAGCGTTAGAAATTATAAAAAATGTTCATTCAAAATTTTACGTCTCACACAAAAATTCCGTAAAACCAAACATTTCCGATTTTGTAGTACTTCTAAATATATTTGAGGTGTAATAAAAATGCATAATCGATAAATCACTTATTTTATCGCTGGCATTAAAAATTTCTGGTGGAAAATCATCAGATGTTCTGAAATTACCATAAATAATGGATGAGGCAGTTAAAGTCGTTTGATAATTCAGTTCAAAACAACCCGGTAAACAAGCTTCACATGATGAAGTCTTATTCGAAGATTCGATTTCCGATTGCACTTGATTAGTACAGAAATTATCATTGGGTCCACATATCGGTACATCTGGACTAAATCTTGGTAAATAGTACAGAACACAGTTACACTTTTGCATTAAAATTCTCGCCTCACATTCAAGTTCACAATTTTTACGTGAATAAGTGCGATAATAAACTAAATCACCCTCATCGGAGAAGAGACAACGACGTACAGCTTTCCTTATCGATCGTATACTGGGTACCGCATCTTGGTATATAGGTTCAATAGGTATACGAGCCTCTCTACCGGCTGTCATGAGAAATCCATAATTACTGATTTTGGGCAATTCTGCAGGATTGTGAACCAAGATCTGGTGAGGGGAAAAGTTTAGATTTAAAATTTTGGGTTTATGTGATTTGCGGATTATGTACCTTAAAACCTACACATTTAGTTTTACTACAATAATATTCTTCTGATGATACATTTAGTATAACTGTTAAGCCCATGCGGGTACCAGTTCCGCCCGAAACTCTTGGAAAGTAATGTAAAGGTAAATTTGGAGGATATCCCTTCTCTGGAGTCCAATCAATGGGTTGATAATGATTTTCTGTTGCCGGTATTAAAAGATTTTCATCACTGGAATATTTAAAATATTTAAAATTATTAATATATGGAAAAACAAGACAAAATGTTATAGTCGGTCAATCTCGACTATATACACCACATTGTTGTAGGGTATTACATAAGCGAGATTGCAATATCTTTAAAATTGTGACCTGTACTTTGCGAACAACATTAACATGGACGGCTAGTTAGATGGTTTAATTGATTCTGGAAGTGATTCTGAGTCGAACGACATACTTAGAACTGATGGTATTGTTTCTTCCCGTCACAAACGCATAATGCCCCAAACACCTACGGTAGTGTAGGGTATAACTGAGGGACAAACCTTTAACTTATAAATACTTTTACACAATTCTATTGTTTTGGAACTACTGAATATTTTAAGAAAATTTCTGAGCTAATTTCCAATTGATTTGATGAAAGAAAAGCTGACATGATTTGATTAAGATACTAAAAAATTATAAGGACTGTATATATGTATATAAAAGATATTGTCGAATATTTAAAAATTTACGTACCCGTGTTGACCAACTATGGAAATATACTTTCCGACCCCAAGTTATTTCGTAAAGAGGAGGTAATAGTTCCAAAATTACAGAATTGATTAAACAAATAAATAAAAACATTTCGGGATCACTGTGCAACAGCTCATAAAAAGAGTAAACACCGTTCAATCTTTTCGCTTGTGGCAACTTTTATTATATTTTAATAATTCCCATATTTACCTATAATTTCTTAACAGAAATTGTGGATCCAAAGCATTAAAAGTACAACACAAACCATCATCAGTCAAAACCGTATTAAAAATCGTCGAGCAATTTTCGATTTGAGAACCAAAACTACAATACAATAACATGTCATCACAGGGCTGGGCCACCTTTAAGCAAACAACATCTTTTATTTTAACAATTTTTTGATCATTAAACCAACAAACCTCTATCAAAATAGCTTTAAAATATTTCCAAGTGCCCACATAAGTCATGGCCAAATCTCCAGAAGCCTGATCACATAAACTCATCAATAGAGAATAATTTGTGCTGGTTCTTTAAGTAAAATTTTGAAAAAATAATAAAAGTCTATTTATATTTTCAGATTAAAAAGATACCTGCTTATATGTTGAACCTTAGTTTTCTGGGCCTGATTTAAATTACATATAGTTATGGCTGGAAATGGCACTTCAGTGGCTGAGGTTTGTTTAGCGCTGGTGGAAATTATTATCGGTGAAGCCCGCCATTTGCCATAGACATTGGATATAAAAAATGCTGATAATATGACGACACCAATAAACGCTAAACCAAAGAAAACTCTGAAAATGTTAAATAATAAATGCGTTTAGAACATTTAGAAATCGGCCTAAATAATTCCAGTTTAAATTAACATTTTTTAAAAATTTTATAGACTGATTTGAGAATCGAGTTCTTATTACCTCTCTGGTATAGTTATTTTATCCTCTGCTATATATTTCAAACCATGTAAAGTAGTATTTTGTAAATAATATTTAATGTTCTTTTTAACCGCTTCCTTGGAACACACATTATCGTCATCATCCTCACTTATATAATCCAAAGGTTTTTCTATATCTAAAAATATCAATTTAAAAAAATGTCCTGAATCATATTGGAGAAATAAAAATCCTACTTAAAACTTTTGATTCTCTGCCATAATTTTTCTCTTCAAAAACTTTTTTATTAAATTTATTTAAATTATTTTCTTTAATTTTCCAATCCATAATTTTAACTTTTCACCAAAAACTTTGCAACTGAACTTTTAATTACATTTCGTTTTAAAATTTCAAGTTCTCGTCCTTTTATACTGTTCTTCAGTTTGTATAATTGCAAATAGCTTTTTTTCCAAAAAGCAAATATCAAATGATTGCAATTTTTAATCGTAACCCATCAACATAATCATATTGACCCAACACTTATAAATAAGGGGATGTAACGGACAAACAACGATAAATGACATTTGACATGCTAAAATCAGTGTATCACTGTTATTTGAGGTAAATAAAATATTTTTAATTTTAATAAGGAAAAATATATCAAATGTAAAGTTGTGCGAAAGTTAAAGTCTTTAAAAAGGCTTTAATTATCATAGAATTAATTATAAATCAAAAATTTTCACGATAAATCTAAAATATTTAAAATTACGATAAAAGTGTTCATATTATCAGCTTAGTTTAATTTAGGATCACCAATTTATAATCAAAATAGCTAAAAACGTTTTTAAGTTGGCAAATATACTTTCAACAGAAAAATAACTTTAATTTGTAAATACATTAAAGTCCTTTTCTATAAAATGTAAATGTAATAAACAAGTAAAAATGCTAAATTCGGCTATGTCGAATCTTCAATAGTCTCCACCACAAATTTGTGAAAGTAAAATCCTTATATTTTGAACGTACATACTCACACATACACTCTAAAAAGTATACACATTTTTTAAATTGAACACAGAAACACTTTATGAGTCATAAAATTAGTTATATTTTTGACTATAACTTTTTTACTGAACCGATTTTAATAGTTTTTGAAATGATAATAAAGTACATATAACTTTATATTATGTCAAAATCTAATTTGTCGATTTCTAATTGACAGTTTTAAGAAAATTCTTCGTTTTACAAAATTCTTCGTAAACTGAGATGCTGCCTTCTTAGCGTTACACGCGGAATGACAATATTAATATACCCTCTTCACCATTTGTGGTGGTGGAGGGTATAAAAATCTAAAAATATTATTGAAAAAAGGCCTTAATTAGTATTTATGCTTATTTTCCTCGAAAATGTTTTTTTTTTCATGAAAAATTGCAGAAATCTAAGTCCTTCATAAAAAATCATTTACTTAATGATAACAGTGTTATTATTTTTTGCTATTTTTATAAAAAGTAAAAATATGTGATGAAAAAGGAAAAAGAACTTTAACCTGTGATTACTTTCAGTTTTTAGGAAAATCTTTTACTCTTTAGTAAAGAAAAGATTTTAATTCTTAATCCCCAAAAATTGAAACGTTTAACTATGATCAGTAAATAAGCGTTAATAATTGAAAAATAGCCGTTATCATTCCCGCAAATTTAAACTTTTATTGCGAAGTTAAGAAGTCTTACATCGAAAAAATCGTATGTCTTCAAAAAGTCTGGAATACAGTGACTTCAGTAATAATGATCACCAGGTGGATAAATAAGCGATAAAATTAAAAAAAAATCCTTATTGAAGTTCCTAATGGAAAATAAATCGGGATTTTTAATGAAAAATAAAATAAAAACAAGTAAGAATGTTATATTCGGTTATGTCGAATCTTAAATACCCTCCAACACAAGTGCGTGTAAGTAAATACGTTATGTCTCGTATACACTCACACATACACTTACAAAAGTATATCATATATAACCGTTTTTTTAAATACAACATAAAACACTTAATGAGTCATAAAATTTGCCATATTTTTGGCAAATAACTTTTTTCCAAAGAACCAATTTTGATAATTTTTGGAATGATAATGAATTTCTTGATTTCTAATTGTAAATTATTGTCGATGTGAGCGGGCCAATAACAGACAGATAGATAGACAGATGGACATATTTGTATCGACTTAGATTTTGATTTGATGCAAGAAAATATATACATTCTGGGATCTAAAATGATTTTTTCTTGGCGGTACAAAGGAATGACAAAGTTAATATACCCTCTTCACTACTTGTGGTGGTATTACTGGAGACTTTAGATTAAAATTTAATGAAGTAAGAATAATTGAAGGAATTTATAAAAACTCCGTTTATAAGGGGATATCACTCCATTATGTCATATCCCAAATATATATATTGTGTTATTGTTGCTTCATTCATGTGACAAATTTCATTAAATTTCCTGTAATAGTTTTAAAGATATACGATATTAAAAATTTCGTTTGTTAGGGGTATATCATTCCTCCGTACCCTATACTTGTTAGTTACTTAGTCTATTCTATCTCCAAAGTTTAAAATTTTCATTTGTTAGGGGTTTCTACTCTCCCCATCCTAAATTTTAAAGTCAACAATTATGTGTTGTCAAAGCACTGTTCATGTCCCAAATTTCATTCTATATTTGACGTTTTGTTTTTTTCAACCTTTCCAACTTGCTTTAGTGAGTAACATTTTTCTCGAAGAGCAGTATCAGCGTGTCAAATATTACAAAAAAATTTAAGCTCTTTTTTAATATCGTTGTTCAGTTTTAAAAAGTTGTCTCAGATATATGTCTACAATTATTTTTTACTGAACCGATAAATTGAAGACAGTTAATTTGAAGATCAAAAAATCACATTTAAAAATTTTGAGAGGTGACGGCTAGAGAGAGAGAGAGACAGAGAGAGATTTTTAAATCTTTTGGGGAGATATTAAATAGTCTATTACTACTAAGAATTATGTGAGGGGCATATTAGCATTATCAATATATTTAGCAGGAAAATTTAAAACTTAAAAATTACTAAATGAATATTAAGAATTTCATGGAATTTCTATAGATAAATTTTCCTTAACAATTTATTTAGTTTACAAGATCGTTATGAAATGTTTAAGAAAATACACTTAAAATAAAACAAGATGGAAATAAGTTCTTACAGTTCTAATTTTCCACCAATTTATAACTTAACTTTCATTAAGGGAAAGTTGAAATCAAGGGAAATCATTAGTTTTTAATTTAATCTTCCAATAAAAAATACATTTTCACAATATTTTTCAGAACTGTTGGGTTTCTAGACTATTTCATGTATTTGGTCCAAAATAGAATATATAAACAACAATTATTCATACAATTCATCTTTCTCATGCTGGGATGAAAATCTTAAAATTCGTTCACTAAAATAAATATGAAGAAACAAGTAAGAATGATATATTCGACTATGCTGAATTATTAATACCCTACACCACACATGCGTGTGAAGTAAATACGTTATATTTCGTACGTATACAATATATAAAAGTTTATTGTTAAATATAACATATGAACTCTTAATAAGTGAAGAAAATTTGTTATATTTTTATCTATAACTTGAAAAGAATCAAAATTTTATTCCAAATTATCGATTTTCAATTAAATTTAAAAGGTACTTCAGATATCTGACTATATCTTTTAGTATACAGAACCGATTTCGCTCGTTTTAAATATGAAACTTCTCAGAACTATAGCAAATATTCATGCCAAATTTAATAGAGATCTGTCAATTATTGTGAATGTAAGAATGCAGACAGACGGGCATTGCTAAATCGAGTCAGATTTTGATTTGATGCATGAATAAATATACATTGTGGGGTCTAAGATGATTTCTTCTAAGCATTACACACGGAATGACAAAGTTAATATACCATCTTCAACACTTGCGGTTGTGGAGGGTATGGAAATTGATTTAAAAATATATTTGGTACACGAGAATATAAACTGAACTAAATTCCAACTAAATCATATAAAATATACTTTAATTTACCTATAAAATTTCTTGAACAATTATACTTTAATTAAAATAAGATCAGAAGTGAAAATGCATAAATTTTTATTTCGAGAAATATATGCTCAATATGACTAATATTTAGGCAAGTCCATTTTAGAACTTTTAAGAACTCGTTTTTTGAGTCAAATACAAATTTTCCTATCTTTCATAAAACTTATACCTTTCATAATTGGCTCTATATATATCGTTTGTTAAATTATTTAACTCACGCAATATTCCAAAAGGAAATTGATTTGGCCAACATTTAGTTCCTAAGAAATCTTAAGTAAATAATTTAAAAATTAATATTCAAACACGCACAACAAAATTAAATTTTATGTTTATCAATAAATAATAAAACAATAATATAAATCATAAATATATTTTTAAGCGTTAAATACAAATGACTTTTATTTTCAAAAATTATGTAAATTTGTATTTTACTCACATGCGTAATGATTGGAACGTACATTTTTTAAATATTTTGAATATTTTAAGATTAATATGTGTAAATGTGTTTGAGGAAAAAAGGGAGGGTCAAGTGATTAAGCACTATGAAAGATTTTACCCAAAAAAGTTCACTTGGACTATAGATTATAGTTCACTATAGATTATAGTTCATTATAACTGTAGATTATTGTTCATTTGGACTATAAGATGTTGCCTATTTGGACTGTAGTTTATAACACATTTTGACTATAGATTATAGTCCATTGGGCTATAGATTTATAGATCATTAGACTATAGAATATATCCCATTGAGATATAGACTATAGTCCATTGAGCTGTAGACTATAGCCCAATTAATTATAGACTATAATCAATCTGGGCTAAAGATTATAGTCCATATGACTAAAGTCATATGCAATATGTATGTATTTTAGCAATTGCACTGCTTTCAAATCAGTTGTCCTCCTTTCATCTCTTTTTTTTTTCGTTGCAAGTTACAGGTCCATTAGTGCGATTAATACTTTAGATAATATTTAATTTACTTAATTTCTAAGGTTAAATGTTGTACTTATTCTGTTCTTCAGTTCATGTAATAAGTCCACAAACCAAGTGCATTTAAATTGCTCACGTGCACAGTGCTTCTAATGATATATTAAATGGAAATAAATCTGTTACTTTCCGAAATTTTCACATAGTTATAAGAAATTAGGGAGGTAAAGTTTACTTGTGGATCGACGGGGGATCGGACCAATGGTCTGGCATAACTACAACAGCATCCCTTGGCAGTAATCCTTAATAGCACTGTGATTCCACTTTCATCGTCTGTTGTGCCTTTGTTTCCCGACGTTAGGCATGATCCTATTGAGTGCACTATTTACTAACGTTTATCATCACTCCCAAATATTTTATTTTAGCACTTGATTGAATATTCCATTTTCCAATTTTGATATTAATTTTCTTCCATTCTCTCTCTTAGTAATTAATACTACTTCCGTCTTATGATCTATATTCTATATTCTCTTGATTTTATTTAGTAGACCACAACTTATATGAATTATAAACTTCATTGTTAATGAAGAAAATCTCCTAAATCTGAAATAAAAATCGAAGAGCAATTAATATTTTGATTGTCACTCAAACCCACTGTCATAAATAATATATCACTAGTCAACATGGCGTCACACATAAAAATCAAACATTGATTGACAGCTCAAACCAAATTCGCCTCTATCACTGCTCCGAACGAAGTTTTAGTGAAAAATCAACGACAAATGTTTTCTAACATGTTCTCACTCACACATTTTTTGTTTGGCATACGACGCCATGGACAAATTCGGAAGTATTTTTTATTATTATTGTTGTAGTTATTATTGTAATTTTAGTGTGGTGATTCCCAGTTTGGTGTTGTTGCTATTGTAGTTCACCATTAATTAATACTCAAACACTCGATATACGATTTCAAATTTCTAATATTATTTTTGGCCAAAATTCAAATTCTATTTGTTGTACTAGTAAGTGTGTGATTGTTGTTGTTGTTTTTTTTGGAAGAATAATTGTTTACATTTATGTGTGTGTGGCATTTATTTATGGGTTCCGGCTTGCTTTTCCGTTTATAACTAAAAAATGTGGCAGTGACCAAATGAAGAATAAAAATGGAAAAGTAAAAATAAAAAAAAAAAAAAAAAAGAAATTTTATTATTTCTTCTACAATATTTTTAATGGTTTTCTGTTTTTGTAATTTTAAAAATAATAAAAAAGAGAAAAAAATTTAAAAAAAATTGTTAAAATCAAAAATATAAAAATATAGGTTTTTGCGGTAAAACATCAATGAATTAAAAATTTTCCTTATAAATTTATTTTAAGTTAAAAAAAAACAACTCTAAATTTTTAGCAGAGTTTAAAAAAAAAAAAAAAAAAACGAAATTTAACCTAAAAAACTTATTTATTGTTATTTATTTGTTTTGAAGCAAAATAAAAAAGTTTAATGAACTTGTAAACATGTCTGGGGACATGTGTAATCCGAAACTTATTTTGGTTTTGAACGAGAAATTTTTGGGCGAAATGTATGCAAAATTAAGGAGTGAGTTAAAAAAATTCTTAACATATATAAATAAAAACGACACCACAAATTTAATAGTTTTAATTTTGTTTGAATGATTGAAATTATCATTATAATTTACAACAACAATATATTTTTATAGTTTTAATTATTAGTGATGAAATTTTTAACCTTTTTCGGAAACCCTTCCATTAATGTTTTTTTAATGCTTTATATCATTTTGCTAGAACAGGTTTTGGATCATCCATCTCCGTTTTGGATACCTTCGGAGGAGAGATATTGTGCCCTTTTACCAATAGCACAATATCTCTCCGCCAGTCTTAGCTCCTGGTAGTTTGAAGAATTTGCCAAATAATGTGGTACAAGTACCAGGAATTTATAAAAATTGGATCAAAATATTATTTTCAATGTATGTTAAACATGGCATTGTCAGCTGGACAACCATATTTTGCTCTACCACAACTGTGTTTTGTTGCCTCACAACTATGTTATGATAAAAACGTCATTATTTCAGCGTTCACAGCAAAAACATGGTTCTGTTATTACAAATGACTGGATTCTTTTTCCGCAACTACATATTGCTTGTCATACGAAGAACATTTTGGGAAAACTTGAATTTAAATTCCTTTCTTTGTTTTTGGCCTCAAAATTTTTTAGAGCGTTCCTGTTAGGAGCTTTCGAAACCTTGTATGCTTTTAAACCTTTATTAGCTTTAACTTTTCGTACCAAATAGTAGGAGAACACAACTAATTAGGCTGCTTTTCTACCGGATACATTGGAAGCGTTTTTGCAAATGTTTTATATTTACATTTCTAATTAATAACGTTGAAAAGATCTGGCGTCAAATCTTTGAAAACACAGGAACAGGAATTTTATTCTAATTCAAAGTTAATATACGTCTTCACCACTTTTGGTATTGATGAGTATAAAAATCAAATAATGCATGAGTTAAAAGTTTTCACGAAAAACTAGTGTTACAAATATTTTGATTTCACTCCTTAATATTAAATTAAATTGAATACTTTATGTCAATATTTGCTTAATAGAATATATTTTCTATATAGAGAATAAATTTAGCATAAAAGCTGATATTTGATCTGTTTATTTAATATGAATCTTAAAAGTATGGGCTAAAAAAACTTTACTTCAAAAATTTTTCTAAAGGACTATTGTGTGGAGGGTTCAAAAGTTGTATAACTGCTGAATGTAGCATTTTTTTATTTCATTCCTCGCAAATCCCAATCATTTCTTTTTGCCCATAACTCACAATAAAGAAAATATACTCCTACAATTAAAGTATTTTATTTAAAGAATAATTATAGTTTCTGTCTCCGCCAAATCAGTTGCTCTTCCTTTTTATCATCGCTTTTGTTGTTTTTGTTGCTTTTATTAGTTTTTGGGGCCATATGGAGAATTTCACATGACGCTTTATGCTATAGAACTACAAAAACATTAACAACAATAAAAAATCTAAATAAAATTACGCACAAGAAATAACAAAACTGCTAAAAGTCTTGTTGTTGTGATGATGAAGAAGAAGAGAACAAAAAATAAAAAAACCGCCAACAAAAATATTTTAACAATTTATAAACCCTTCACTATTATAAGTGGAGAAAGTGGTATATTAACTTTGTCATTCTGTTTGTAACGCTAAGAAGAAATCATCTCTGACCTCATCATGCATCAAATCAAAATCTGGAGGGTATTGAAGATTCGGCATAGCATTTTTACTTTTTTAAATTTAATTATTGGTTGAGAGAAAAAATAGATTCATATGTTTATTAAAATACAATTTAAGAATTTCACTTTTGCCTTAAACTTTTCATTCAAATAAAGTTTTATTTTCGCTTTAATACTTTTGACCAACGTAGTTAGAAAAATATGTTTAAATATTAAGAAGAAAGAAATTTATTTTTTGTTAAAAATAAATTTTCTTTTATGTCTAAATTCACCGCATTAAAACAGTAATTTGTATAAACAAATAGAAAAATTTTAAAAAGTTTTGGCTACAAAGTATTTAATTTTAAAATAAAAAAATATATTCATAAAGCAAAATAATTTTAGAGGTTCAATATGAATCATATATGAATCGAATGAGATCGCAGTTATGGAAGTTATAAACAAATAGAAAACTGTTTATTTGATTTTCAACAAAAAAAGGTGGGAGTTAATGAAATGAATTGAAGAAATTATAAGGATTTTATAAAAAAATAAAATAAATTAAAAATAAATCATAAAAACCTTTAATTAAAATGACATAAAAAGTTGTTCATTCTAAAAAATGTCTTTATATCCGGTTGATGTTACAAACGAATTAACTCTAATCGGACCAGATTATTATTTTTCCTTCTCAGAGAGTTTTTAACACCATGATGACCAAATTGGATATAATTTTTTCTATTCATAAACTTGTTTTGAAAGTATTTTTGTTGCAACATTTTTGAGACTAAACTTGTTTCATAACTTAGATACCGATATCAGAAGTATCTCTGTAAAAAATGTATGATCAAAAATCAAAATTAATTTTGATGATTTTTGAAATATTAATGAGGTACATAATTTTTGATATTATTGTAAATTTATTTATTTAATTAATTTTATTATAATTTGTCGTTTTAAAATTGATAATTTTGGGAAAGTTCTTCGCTTTAATTTAGAATTTGTTTCAGATAACGGTTTATACCTCTTAAGAGACTTAACCAATTTTAATGATTTAAGATTGAAAACTTCTCAGGATTATAATAAATACTCAGGCCAAATTTCATTGAGCTCTGTCAATCATGGCAGATTTTAACATACCCATAACAGACAGATGCAAATTGCCAAATCGACTCAGATTTTGATGTGATACAAGATACATACATTATGGGGTTTTAAATGATTCCTTCTTAGCGTTACACACGGAATGAAAAAGTAAATCTACCGTCAACACCACTTGTGGAGGTGGAGGGTCTAAAAAAAAGAATTAAGAAAGTTATTGTCGGTCATATCTACTTAACTTCCCTTCACCATATTATTCGCTGTTAATTGTACCTACAAAAACGAGCCTCGTAGCTACGAAAAGACCTCCGTAAAATATGGGTTTTCGTATTTTGCAAAAGCGTTTAAGCTTTATGCATTATATATATATATATATATATATATATATATATATATATATATATATATATATATATATATATATATATATATATATATATATATATATATATATATATATATATATATATATATATATATATATATATATATATATATATATATATATATATATATATATATATATATATATATATCAGTTACTAGGTTTAATGTGAAGCAAATGAATGTATTGTTAATCTAATTGAAATGAGTGACCAGAAAATGTGCGTAATCAAATTATTAAATATTTTCAACGAAACCCAATTTGGCCTTTCAAAAAGTTGGTCTACGTTTTTCAATAGTATCGTGAGAATTTGTCCGTTCATAAATATCTGATTCAGGTAGATGGAATGGTCCACATGATGTTGCTAAAATCAAGAAATATAAAGAACTTACAAAAGAGCTCGCAAGACATGTTTTTTAATAAATTTAAGTCATTTTCCAAAAAAAATATTTCTGCTGCATAACGGATGACGAAACCTATTTCCTGGCAGATTTTCGCAACTTCCCGATCAAATATAATATATTGCTGATACTCGAGGAAATGTTGAAGAAAAGTTCAGGACCCAAAAGTTGTCAAAAATTTCCAAAAAGTTCTTCGTACGGTTAGTAATAAGCAGTTGCGCAAAAGAAGCCCATTGATATTACAACGGGCTCTATAAATGCAAAAATTCACACAAGGACCTTACTTGGCATCCTGTCGCATTGATTTACAAGCCTTTGACTGGTACAAGAACAATAAGTATTATTTGTAGTCAGAGAAGCTAATCAAGTAAGCTGCCAGCAAAGTGATAGAAAGCACTATAAAAATGTTAATGGCAGAGTATCCGAAATGAAATTGAAATAACCTACATGTATGTTAAGTATTTTTTTGATCTCACTCCTCATGGTTGAGATAATAGTCCAGATTATAAAAATAGTCTAGATTATATTCCACGTTATTATGGTCCAATTTATTTGAATTATAGTTCTGAATACAGTATAGGTTATATTCCAGGTTATAGTACTCTAGATTATAGTCCACGCTAGAATCCTGATTACAATCCAAATCATAATTTTGACTATTCACTAGACCTTAATTTAAGGAGTTGTTCGCATGACATTTATACAATTGCAATGGCATTTATACAGATGCAATTCAGAAAGCTTCGATGGTATTAAAGTTTAAGAATTCTGGACGATGACTGCTACATTGCAGAGAACTTAATTATATAACCATATTTAAACACTGTAATTAGAAATTAAATATCACTTTAAAATTATAAGTTATACTTAGTTAAAATTAAGTTATTAATGTATCTATGAATAATTTAAAAAATGGAACAACTTAGAATGTTTTATTCGGCTATGCCGAATCATCAATACCTTTTTCCAGAAATGTATAGAAAATAAATTCACACACACACATATACACTTACAAAATCATGTTTTTCTTAAATAAAACATAAAGCAGGATCACGAAATAAGTCATCAAGTTATGTATGTTTGGCTATAATATTCTCTATACTGATCCGATTTTGATCAGTTTTGGAATGGTTAAGTATAATTGTTTTGGAATATGAATAGTTTTTATCATAATCTTATAAAAAATTTTACCAAAGTTCCTTGTTTGTATTTAGCTGTTTGCCTCAGATATTGGTTTTACAGACGGACTTAGCTTAATCGACATTAGATGCAGAAATATATATATATATATACATTATGGGGACTTAGGAGAATTTTTATAGCATTACACACGGAATGACAAAATTAATATATTCTCATCATAAATTGTGGTTGTGGAGGGTATAAAAATAAAAAATTGTGCACTTACCATATCAAATCTTAATTACAGCCTGTACCACCATGGAAGGTTTGGGTGCTATGCGTTTGAATTGAAGTTTGTAACTGTTAAGGATACGACACTATTAAACGGTGTCCGTCCGTTTGGCTGGTTATACATGACAAGCTTGTGATTAAAGATCAAGTAGCAGTAGGATCATTGAGGGGTAAGGTAAAATATGGTCGGGCTTGCCGACAACAACTTTCTTACTTGTTTTTTTTCCAGCACGTGCTCTTTTTATCAAAAACACAGATTTTAAAAATGATTGTTAATAACATCTATAATTAATTTTTTTTGCAAAAATCAAATTATAAATATTGGATCGGAAAAGTGACGCTCTCAGTTTGAAAATTTTTTAAAAAAATAATTAAGAAAAAAGACGCTGCAGCATAAAATTCTATGTTCAGTTAAATATCAACTTTTTAACAATTTCCACTTAATACATTTTACAAAAAATAATCACAAAACATTTTTTTGCACTAAAAGAACATTCACACACGTTCCAATAGATACAAGATATTTAATTATTTGATATAAATAAATATTTAATATTTATTTTATCTTATTTTTAACAAAAAAAGTAAAATAATTGTTTTTTTTTTTTATACAGAAAACAGTTTTATTTTGTTTTAAATTTATTTAATTTGTTAGTGGGTTGTTTGGTTCAACAGTCGGGCATTTGGTCGAGAGCACCGGTTGTTGTAGTGTGAAAAAACAATTGTTAATAGATTTTTTTTTGCTTTTGCATTTTTTGTATACAAAAAAAATCAAAATATAATATTATTGTACGTGTATTTTTTATTCCACAAAAGATTTAAAGATCGTTCATATTGTACGTTTATTTAGACAAACAAACAAACAGATAAATAGATATTTCATACACGAACATACCTATAGATCACATTCATATACAAAACACAAAAAAAAATAATAATAATAATGAAAACATTCAGACTAAATAAAACTGTGAAACACGGGGTGATCATTACTAAAAACGGATATAGAATTTTTAGTATTAATTTAAACGTCAGCAAAGCTGGAACATAATTTCCATTTGGGATACTCTCACACATATACATACACGCATACACATAAAAATTCATATGTATTTTGCATCATAAATTTACGAAATGCATTTAATGTAAAGATTATAAGAAATTTAACAAAAAATATAATTTTTTGTGAAAATTATGAAAATTTCACAATCGCAAAAAGAATTAAAAAAATTTAAGTCATAAATTTTGAAAAGTATAAAAAAGTATCTTTTTTCTGTGAGATTGTGTGCCAAAAGTGTCGCGTGCGTTTTAGTTATAGAAATCATAGCATTTTCAACTTAAGCAAAAAATATATTGTGTGTGTGTGTGATCATAGTAATTTTACAAGAATTTTCTTGAGTGCGTGTCATTTTAAGTTTTCAACGAATTTTCCAATAACAACAATTAATAAATTTTAATAAGCTGCAGAAAAAAATATTTTGAAGAAAAAAAAAAAAAAAAGAATTTTGAGTGCGAAAAAAATAATTTTGTTTAAAAATAAAATTTTTCTTAAAATTTTTTGTCTCTTTGGTGTGAAATAAAAAGCTTTCAAATGCATTCCACAACATGTGGTGTTGGTGCCAGCACCAGCACTTGTAATTCATCCTCAGCTGGTATGCAAACGTAAGTGAAAGAATAATAATTACATTTTTTATAAAAATTGTCATATTTATATACCCTACACCACTGTAGGTGGTTGGGGTACTGATGTTTGTAACGTACAGAAATAATTGTGTTACACCCACGTTTAAGTATACCGTTCGACTGTCTTTCTGTCCTGCTTTTAGTCCATGTAAATGTTGCAATCACTCTACAGGTCGCAATTTCAAGAGACCTCCATGGAATTTGGTTAATATTATTATCTTTGATTTCAGGAAGAAGCCTGTTGTAAATGGTTATGTTCGGTTCAATATTTAAGGTAGCTCCCATACAAAAATCTTTTGGAATGAGGTTTTAAGCTTAAACAAGTCCAAAATATAAAACGACTTTAAGGAAATTTGCTAAAAGTAAATCTTATGATATTCTAAAACGATATGACAAATTATTCGAGGGTCGGTCGATTGTTTCTATATGTCCCATACATATTGTAATAATAAGTGGTCAAATTAAGATAATCAAAAGTTATAGGAGATTCAGTCGATAATTTCTTCTAGCTCCCGTACAACCCTCCAACAAAATTCTATATACGAGGGTCGTACATTAATTTTTCATAATTTCTATTTAAAACCAACATTCCATCCATTGAAATCCATTGAATACAGTTTTTTTTTCTAAAAAAATCGGAAGTAGCGTATTTAATATTCAACTTCACTCCCAAAATATTTAAATGTAATTTTATTCTATTTATCGCGCATTTTGTTTAATACTGTTTCAATATTTCTTTATATTCTTGCTAATTTTTGTTTATGCGTGTGACGTAAAATATATGAAATTCATCCATGAGGTGTTAAAAATTAATATCAATGATGATTTTTGTGATTCACAAATTACTTGTTTATTTAATGGGATTTTTTGTTGTTGTTGTAATAAATAATATTACGATTGCAAAAATTAAAAAAAACAAACAATTTTTAGAATTGGAAAAACAAGTTATATGTGTTTTTAATAATAATTAAGTTTATTATTATTAATCCAGTTAGTAAGGTCGAATCTTAAATATTCCTCTCATGTTAAAGTATTAAATCTGAAATATACAAGTAACAAACCCACACAATGGGTGTAATTTCTGCCAAACCTGTAACTCCAAATGTAGATGGTAAATAGCTAAATTTGGCAAGGGGAAACTGGTTCACGAGGATTTTAATTTTTAATGAAACAACCAAGAATATTACATTCGCTACAACCGAATCTTTATTACTTTGCTCTCCAAACACCCTTTATAGTTTTATTGGTGACAAAGGTCTTGATAAGACAATAAAATTTCCTTTGGATACATTCAGATAACACAATCTAATGCGTTTAACTGTTTCACCCCCAGGGGTGTATCGGCGGGATACAGTAAAAAATTTGAAAGCGCTCATAATATACTTTAGTAAATTTTGCTTCAAAAAATCTACATATCCAAACTGATGTACTTTGGAAGACAAGCTACCATTCTCTGATCAACTGGAAGATTGTACTACTTCAAATCACAATTTTATTTAGTTATTGACATAATTGTTAAATCAGTTTGTGCAACACTATTGGCAATCAACTTATCAATGAATGGGAATGTATTAAGTCCATTTTTCACCGTGTAAAGTTCCAAATTCCTTATACCTAAACTTTTAAATAAATAACTGTTTCCCTTGAAAGATATTAATTAAACAAAGTGCCTAACTTTACGACAATCGGTCTATAATTTCTCATAGCTTTACACAAAACCCACTTTCGAATATCACTTTAAAGTGCATAGATGTCACAAATTTTTCAATGGTCAGTCCTTATAAATGAATGAACCCTTAAGCGTAGTTCAATTAATAATTAATGTAGAGACTAATATGGTATAGGTTAGTTCATAGTCGGTCTTGACCAACTATAACTTACTTGATTTCTTTATTGGTGTATGTTGGTCGTAAGTTTTTATTAAAAAAAAACGAGTAAGAATATTATATTCAGACTCACTACTCTCCACATTTGTATTAACTATCACATTGTGACACAAGTTTTTGATTTTGATAGTTACCGATTTGAACATATAATTACCGAATTTAGTTTAAATCCGTCATCTTTTACTTAAAAAGAAAAAGAAAAATTGAAATTTTTATGTTGTCTCAGATATCAGTCTATAAGATTATTTAAAATGATCCGATTTAGCTGATTTGATATACGATAGAAAAATAATGAAGTGAGTAAGTCAGACTGACGAACGGTTCCTGCTTAGCGCTCCATGCGAAATTACCATGTTAATATACCCTCTTCAACAAGTGGTGGATCAGAGAATAAATAACAAAACATGTATTAAGGTCTCTTCTATCTCACTCTTTATAATTCACTATAATTAATTTTTATTTTAAAATTTCGTATTTTAACATAATCAAAATATTTATAAAAAGACTTAATTCATATATTTCAAACATTTTAAGCATTTTTTCTTAATAATGTGATTTATTCACACTTTTATTTTTTGGCAAAAAATATAAACGTACAATGTCGTTCATCATATTTCGAAAAAAAAGCAAACAACCTTGACTTTATTTTTCACAAACAAAAATTATTAAATGACTGATTACCATATTCCGCAATGTCGGTCAATTTGATTGTGATAACGCTGGTAATGTAATGTTAATATCAATGAGAGAGAAAAAAACATGATTTAAATTGTTTTAAATAAAATTCCCACAATTTATGAAAATAATAAATTTGATTCATTTCAAGAGGCAAGAAGTTCAACTAAAACGCCGCATTAAAGTATTAAATAAGAAAAAGAAATGGAAAAAAAAACAATTTTTGAATAAGAAACAAGATCACACATCAAACAACACTTTTTGTCTAAACAACTTAATCAGACAAATTTAAGAAAAAAAGACGAAAAATAGCTTAATGAATTTAAGAGGAAAAATATTATGTAGAACAATTGCATAAATTCATTAGAAATACAATAAATAAAAGATAAACTGATAAAGTGAATAAAAACTGACTTTAAATTACACTACACACATGCACTAAAGACAACATCTCCGTTTTAAAATCTACCACACTTTTGAATACATTTTTGTGCTCTTCAATTCTTTGTAAATAAGAACACAATATTTCTCCACTGACCATTGTTCCGGGCATGGCCGGTATTCCGGGATTTGTTTCTCTTGCCACAAAAAACCATATTATTGTTCTTGTACCACTCTTGTTTACCATAATAGCAGGATGCCAAGTCGGACCAAAAGTAAGTGAATCTTTTATGAAGCCTTATGAATGGAAGTAACCTTTTATGTAAAAATTTATTGATTTAATTTTTTGGAGCCCGTTGTAACAAATAATAAGCTTCTTCTTCCACAACTGCATATTTTTTTTAGAAAATTTTGCTTCAATTTCCTTACACTGTTATTGGCCTCTAACTTTTTAAAAGCGTTTCTGTTGGGAGCTCTTTTGGAAATAATTTCAATTGGTTTTAGAAAAAAATATAGGACCGTTCCTTCTACCTTAACCAGGTTTAAGCTCAACAGACGAAATCCCACGGTACTGTTTAATAACATTGGAAACAGTTTGAAGGCAGACCTTTGAATGATTTGCCAACAAATATTCATTTGTTTGACATTAAACATGATAACTGACATGTTTTACAAATGAAACTTGATCAACAACAAAATCAAATAAAACTTGGATTAAACGTTTTCGTTGAAAACGTGTTAAGCGATCAATCTTAATCCTTATAAAAGAATATATCGTAAATGTTATACTTTATTTGAAATTCTGATAAATTAATCAGATATTTTTTATTATTTAGAATCGTTCCGATTTTTAAAATCGATATTCAATATGTTAAAATTTATTTCTTTTATTAAAATTAATTTTTCTTAATATTCCAATTTGAATACATAAACCATTTTTACCCTCAACATTAATGTAGAGTACATAATAGTTTCTTTCCTTCTTTGTGGTCTTTAATTCATCAGATGTATAAATAATAAGAAAATCTCGAGAAAAAACTACAACAACTAAATTTAGTTGTTACATTAAACAAATGTTTGAAAAACATTAGAATACATTTCAAATGATATGTTTATTGTTTTTGCTTCAGATACATTAACACGCATCATGTGTAAAATCATTTATGGAGGCATTAACTTTTAAAAACACTTGCAACCTCACTCTTACTCACTCATCTACTTAGTTTGCAACTTGCAACCTACTTGTTGAACTGATATGTAAATCAAGTATGAAATTAAAAAATACAAAAACACACAATCTGTTTATGTATTATTTAATATTTGTTGTTGTTTTAAATTTAAGGTAGATATTTAGAAAAGACAGTGGGTATGAAAAGTATATATACAAAATGAAAAAAGTGTTTTCTTAACCTCCAGCACCACAAGTAAGGAAAAAGATATATTATTCTTGTCATTCTGTCCATGATCCATACAATATATATATTCTTCGAAAAAAAAAGTTCTTATTAGATCTGTGTTCGTCTGACCTTCTGTCTGTTATTATCACGCCCACATTTAAAATAATTGATAGTGTTCAATGTAATCTTGTCTGAGTATTTGTTATTGTTCTGATAAGTTTCCTATTTCCCTTGACTTTATTTTTCACTGGCAAAAAATATTAAATGGCCGTTCACTATCGATTCAATAAAAAATGCCTCAAAAAAATTAATTTTCTGGTAATAGAATACAGTAAAACTAGTAATCAAATTTTTGAAACTAGCTGTTCGAAACTTAAGCAATTTTTAACATATTCAAGTCAGTAAACTTTTCGTCAAAATTGTATAAATTCGTTATAGCTTTTCACTTAGTATAGCGCAACATATAGGCGGACAATATATTCCTGAAAATAAAACGATCTACTTTATTTCGATTTCCATAAAAAGGCCAACTACACCACCTGAAAAACAGTTTAAAACCCAAACAGACCCATCCCTTTGATTTTAGTAGGTTGGAAACAGTCACAATAATTTACTCTTCTTACTTAACGTCATCAGTTTTAAATTGGTAAAATTTAGAAACTCAACTAAATAAAAGAGTTATCCATTTTGGATTTTGCTAAAACACATATGGATTGTTCTTTACCAATATGGAGATCCGTTTTATTTAAATGTAACCAATTCCAACCTGATGAGCACAAGTTACAACAACTGTAAAATATATCTGTATCTGTTTTTGAACGGCACCCAATTCGAGGATTAAGATATATTAATAAAGATCGGTGTGATCTGGACATCAACGTTAATTTGGACGGACGGGTATCACAATGCTTAAATTGAGTATTTTCGTTGTTATATATAGTCTGATAACACAATCACTGATAATACTATTGGAGAAACATTTATTATAATATAAGTTTCGATTCGCATCGAAATCTGACTATTTTACTCAAGATTTCGGAAGGGATTATCGTGGAGGAACAGTTAATAAATCCATGATAACTAAATTTTCTCGGTTTTGTGACATTAAATGCCAATGATGGAGTTTCTTGTGACATCGCTAAGCTAATTCGACTTTTGGTGATTTTAAGTAAGCGCCTTATTTTGAATGAAATTATGTAAATAAAAATCATGTTCATACCAACAATAATCAAATGGGTCATAAAAATTTTAACATCGTGCGTTATAGTTGGTCTTCATAGCTTTATTTTAATCAAGTATCATAACATTTATGACAAACTGTATGTCATTGCAATCATACAAATATATGTTCAATATTCAAAATACCCTTCTCCACATACACATTCTGATTCGATCTATTATATTTATTCCCTACACTACTAAAGGTGGTTGGCAGGTTGTTTGTAGGTAGCAATGTTTAAAGCTGTCTCAATGAAATTTTGTATATATTTTTTTGATCTAAGGACGAAGCCTATTGGACCATATTTGGTCCAATTTTACATAATTACTATTTATAACAAACATTGTGGTGTAAGGTAATACATAGTCGGACTTCTCCTTAGTTGTTGGAACATGTTGTTGTTGGTTGTAATGAGGATAAATTTTAATTCACCACTTCTTGTTGTACTTGTAGTGTTTTTTATCGTTGTTGTTTTTATTGCTGTTGATTGATTTTGGGTTAATTTAGTGTGTTGTAAATATACATAAAACGGCCACAGCAATTGTGTGTGAATGTGTTTTATTGTATTGCATTTATAAATATATATATATAGTAAGTGCGTTATTGTGCGACTGCATATGGAAGTAGTCAAGTGTTTTTGACTGAATGAATGAATGAATGAATGAACGAATGAATGACGTGATGTTTGTTGCATGAACTCATACTAAAAACATTTTTTTTGGTTTTGTTTTTCAAATGAAATTACAATTTTTGTTTCATAATTTCTGTTTTATGTTAAAAATCGAAGAAAAAAAACTGAATAAAAAATGTGTAAATAAAGTGTGAGTGTGTAAACAAATCATCGATTTAATAGTTTGAATTATGTGAAGCAGCAGAATTGTAATGAAATTTTCAATTTGTTTTTTTTTTTTAGTTCTAAAATTTTTGTTTTGAGGGAAAAAACACTTTAGATTTTAAGAGTTATTTATGGCTTTTTCCCGTTTAAGTTTTTTTTTTTTAAGTTTTTTATTTGTTTAATGTGGTAATACGCAAAAACGACTTAAATTGAAATTGTATGGGATTTGTTTTATTATGTTTTGTTGACTTGACTTCTACGCTTGATTAACTTACAATAGATTTCTTTATTAAGATTTAAAGCTAATTTTAATGTAGTCACTATAATAGGAAAATAGAAAAAAATAAAAAATAAAAACGAATGACAAAGTTTGAATTTGTCAAAATCGACTTTTTCTTATTATACACGGAATTGAAATAAAATATTTATTAAAAAATATATTTATCTGAAATTTTCAGAAAATGTAATTTTTTGGCTATAAATTGAAGTATTTAAAATAATTATTGACATGATAAAAAATGTCCTTATATTCTGAAATGTGATGAAAATTACTATAATTGGCATATGTTAGTTTTTGTCCTATAGAGTCTTACATTTGGAATAATGAAATTCTCCGACAAAAATTCATCGGAAATAAATTTATAACATACATACAAACTCACATATACCATTATTCTTCTTGAATCATCAAATTATAAAAAATTTTGGCTATAACTATTTTTCTACTAAACCGATTTTGATATTTTATTCTAATATATCGATTTGTAACTAATTTTTTAAAGTTCCTCGATTGTCTCAAATATTTGTATATATTTATTAATATATTAAACCGATTTCGCTGGTTTTAAATAAGAATATAAAAAAATTAGACAATAAAAAATAATCGGGCCAAATTTCATTCAGCTCTGACAATTATAATGGATGCAATCAAGGCATCAAACAGACAGATGGAAAACACGGTGGTGGATATATTATTATTTACCTTAAGACCAAATTTTTAAATTTATTTTACACTAAAAACAAAACATTTTAATTTTTAGAAAAAACTATTCAAGAAATTTTTAAAATTTTTGGAAACGACGAGTTCAAAGTTATGGCTTCGTATAGCACTCCACTGATTTTTGACAGATACACTAAACCAAAAATTCAGAAAATACTTTTTGATTGGAGCGTATCTCTTTCACTAGTTGATTTTTTAACATTCAAATGTAATTCACAATATTTTTTTCTACACAAAATTTAAAATTAAGAGTACGAAAAAATCATTTAATTTAATTATCGCCATTTTAAAATTTCCTTCACCATTCCCCAATGGGTTATTTGTCTATAAAAAATTTCCTTCAATATTTCTTTTAAATTTATGTATTTTCTTATCAATTAATCATTTACTTTTGAAGACAGTTTTCATCCATATTAAATTTTTCCAATTTACATTAGTTTCATTTGAAAATAAATTTAAATTAAAACGGAAAAAAGAAACAACTTTAATAAAACTGAAAACATCTGTTGCCATGACGTAATTATTTGTATTCATTAATGTCCGTCTGTCTGTCCATCCATCCATTCATTCTTGTTTTGGTAGCAACTTTTTTCGTTCGTTTTTAGCAAAATTTTTAATGTTTGAACATTAACAGTAAACAACAACTAAAACAGCAACAACTATTAGTGTTGATAAGCCCACGCGCAATTTTTTTAAGTAAATGTTTCTGCTGTCATTTTCCAACAACTACAACAACTAACAATCAAAACCGAAATTAAGTTCAATTTACTGTGAACTTGTAGAAATCGTATGTAAAACTATAATTTTATCCGGCCCATTGATAAATTTAAATTGTTTGTCAATATTGGTATTATCATCCAGCAATAACAACAACAACAAAAAACAATAAAAGAACTGCCAGTCCGCCTAGTTTGGCAGACTGTCAGTTAGTCAGTTTGTCGACTTGTCTGTCTGTTAGCCAGACAACCAACACCTACTTTCGATTTCTCTGTTTATGGTTTATTTTTATAAAAATTGTGCCAAATTTTTTATTGTTTATTATTGTTGTCATTTTATTGACAGATTGTTTTGTTTTTGGTGGGAATTAAGAAAAAATAAATAAATCTGATATGTTTTAATTTTAATTTTTTTTAATTTAATTTCTTTTTTATTATTTTTATTCTTGTTTTAAGATATTTTTTTATAATTAATGAGATTTTTACCCCCACCCAATGATTAATGATGGATACTAATGGTTAAATTATATTTATGCAGAAATCAAAATTATTCTTTTTGATTAATCTTTTAATTGAATATTTTTATTTTTAAATTATTTTCAATATTCTTTTTAGAGAAACACGTGACTTTAATTGTGAAAGTATGTTTTGATTTAAATAAAAATTTTCAGGAATTTTGGTATAAATAAAAATATGTATTTATGATTAATTCAACTGTTCACCATTTAAATCTTCTAAATCGATTTTTTTAACTTTGCATCGATCTGAAATTTGATACGATTTTTTATGTTCACTTTACTGTCCGATTGTCTTTCCAGAACTCATGTCTTTTTAGAAGTATACAATTTGTTATGCATCATTTTTGTTGGTTCAGAGTAGATCGCTTTTTAAAATCAGAATAATTGGAAAAGAAAAAAAATTATAAATCGCCTGAGACAACCAAAAATGTTATGGAAAAATATCTGTAAATTTCTGATTAAATAAAAATGGAATTTAGTATTCCCAGCAATTTTGGGTGACTGTCCGAATTATACATATGACAGTCTAAAAAGTGACACCACTTTACTAAGCTTCGGACTAGTTATTTTACATGAGTTAAACTATTGTCTATTTTTAACGATCAAGTGGTTAATTGAACGCGCAGAATCTTATCACTTTACTACCGCGCACATAAATTCTTCACAATCTTATGTTTTTACTGTCACATTGTATCCCATGGGAGTGTCTTTTCAGAGTCAATGGCACCAAAAAGAGCTGCAGAAACGTTTCCCTTATAGTATGTTTTTTAAAGTATAAATGATTTAAGTGACACAATGTTGTTGTTACTTCTCAAGTGGATGATATTGAAAATTTGGTACAGGCAAATATAGAATTCGTACTTGTCCCTCAACATTTTTTTGTTTTTTAAATTTTAATCATTTTTTAAACAAAAATGTTAAACCAAATTTTGTATTTTTAATAGATACACTGTCGCATATTCCTATAAACGCATATATCATTTTTTAATTATAAATAAATTTAGGTTTAGCTTTTCTAAATTCATTATGTCTTAGTTTTGGACATTATTTGAGTAATCTCTATGGGTCATGTATCCCCATAAGTTCTTCATTGGGTTGATGTTCGGACTGCAAGATGGCAAGTCCAACAAAGGTATGCTGTGTTTCGTTTAATATGGTTTCGACAAATTTGAAACAGAAAAAATTACATTTTTCCACTCCTCTGTCCATTTCATGTATTCATATATTTTGACTTCTTCTATTTTATGTTTTCATCTCTTTGTAAAATGTAAGCAACGTATTTGGAATCCAAGGAAGTTTCAGATTTAGAGGTTTGCTTCTTCTTTCATAAGATTAATTCCGTTGTTTCTTATAGCAATTGAGCACCATACATTTAATGCTACGGCCAATTTCATTATTGGAACATCCTTGGTAATAAAAAAGTCTACTTGGATCTGTTGGAGATCGAACAGAAAAGTTTTCTGTGACATCTTTAAATATAAAATAGCACTAAGAACATTTGATCGCATGAGAAGGCAAACAGCAAGACTAAGATCAAAATCTTGTTCACTTCCATTGAGAACAAGAAAGATAAAACAAACAAATTAAATCCGTTTATAGGAATATGCATCAGTGAACCTCAATTATAATTTTCAATACTCTTAAAATAAATCTTAAAATCATTTTAATGAAAAATAAATTTCTTTGTGATATGTAAATGTGATGTGTAAATGTTTAACTTTTATACCCTACACCTTCTCAAATTGTGAAAAGTCAATATTAATTTTGTCATTCCGTATGTAATGCTAAAAAGTAATCATCTCAGACTCCATAACATGTATCAAAGTTGATTTCGCTATGTCTGTCCGTCTGTCTGTGTTGGCACGTTCACATATACAATAATTCAGTATTTCTTAAAGTCCTGAGAAGTTTCCTATTTAATCTGAAGCAACCTCTACCTCTTTTGTAAAATTGTTAATTATAAATCGACCAATTAAAATAAGATTTAGCGATAATATCAAGTTATGTATTCTTCATTGTCATTTCAAAAATTGTCATGAGTGATTGAGTGAAATTTGTGGTGGACTGTATTGAAGATACGGCGTAGCCCAATTTTAATTATTTTTAATAAAAATGTCATAACTTTTAATTATAAAGTTTGCTGTTTATTGATTTTTTCCAACTAGTTTTATTTCTTTAAATATTTAAATTCAATTAATATTTTGCAATAAGAACTTTAAATCAGGAACTAAATTTACATATGAGTTATTTTAAAAATTATTTCTGTGTTTTTATGTTAAAAACCTATTAAATATTCATAATAATTTACACATGAATATCACACAAAAAAAGGAGGGCAGGAATAGCAAAATCACAAATTAACATTCATTTCAAAAACTATAAAAATATTCAGAACTAAAAACACAAAGTGTTTTCTTTTGTGGATGCAACATAATGATGACGAATAAAAAGCCCACAATACGGTTGTATGCACAAAGTGTCTAAATATAACAGTGGGTGTTAAAAGTAGTAATCATATTAAATATTTTTCTAAAAAAAAAGAAAATTATAAATTTCTGCACGTTTTCTTGGTGATTTCACTTAATTGAATGTTTATGAATGTAAATGAGTAATTAATATTTTTAAATCGTTTAATATCAGTGATTAATTAATAAATATTTATTATTTTTAATTGCAGTAAAATAAATATTGTCACCCACTTTAACTTGCCGTCAAGAATAATTTTTCAAAGTTTTTGAAAATTTAATTTTAATTTTAATTAAAAAAAACTTTCATTTGTTGCTGTTTAATAAAAATTCCCTTTTAATATAGTTCAAGGTTAATTTAATGCATTACTTTGCATATTTTCCTGTATTAAAGTGTATTTTGAAACAAATTGCAAAAAACTGAAGTGAATGTGTATAAAAAGCAAAAACAAATCATTTTCCATTGAATTTTACCGGAGCGTGTATCTTTTCTTACATAAACAATATATTTTCAGAGTTGATGTTTTAATCATTCGACTGAATTTCAACAAACTGAATAAAATTATTTTTTTTAACATTTTATATTATCGAGTAACCTGATGCATATTCCTATAAACGCATTTAAATTTTTTTCTTAATTTTTGTTGTTATTATATAAAAGTAAAGTTAAAGTTGTTAAATTAGAGGAAACTTAACTGAACGTTTTATATTTTGATGACAATATTTCAAATAAAATCTTGGTTGATTAAATAAAAATATTTTCCCCACTAAATATTTATAATTTTTTTCTAACTCTTTAAAAAAGATATGCGCGTTTTTAGGAATATGCACCAGTGTTTATATGTGTTTGTATAACGGCATTAAACTTAATTAAGTTGCTAATTATTTGCTTTTTCTTTTTTAGACTTAAAAACATTTGTAGAATTTATAAAATTTATGGCAAATTTAATTTGTAGCAATTTTAATATTCAGCAAAAAGTAATTATTAAAAAAATCCAATTATGGTGTCTATTAACCTCTTTTTACAGTTAACCAAATTAAGCTTCAAATAAGTCCTATTTTTTATATATTTATTTTCACCTTCAGAGAATTGTAGAAGTTTAGCGAAAATAATTGTCAAATAGAAAAATAATAAAAATTGATTAAATGATAAATAATAATTTTATTGAATACTTTCGCTTATTGAGCACAGTGGGTTAGAGTGACCATAAAAAGTCATATTTCCTGAAATCAAGAAATTTATCAAAATTATTCATATAAAGAGGGAAATTAAATGTTTAATGGTAAAAGGGAAATTTAAAAAAATCATATAAAAACGAAATTTATTAAATACAGAATTGAAAATTTTAATTTTTATCGCAATTTTTCTATAAATCGATCATTTTCACAATTTGACTAAAAAATTTTAAATTAATAGAAACATTTCCTTCAAATATAAAATTCATAGAAAATTGCCCTAAAAACTCATTTTAAAATAAATTAGAGTTTATGGAAAATTTTCCATAAATGGACAATATTATTACATTAATCGAAAAATTATCTATTTTTTAATCAAGAATATATCGAATATAGAATATTTGTTGAAACTTTTTCTATGAATAGAGAATTTATAGCAAATGTGTACGAAAAATTTTCATGGAAAAACTTTCCATTAATCGAACATTTTTTGAAAGTATTTTATATTTCGAAGTATTTAAGATTATTCAATAATTCATGAACTCAACAAGTTTTTCTCCAAAAATCGAAAATTTTTCTTGAATTGAGACTTTATCGAAAATATTTTTACAAACTGAGAATTTACTGAAAATTTATCCAAAATTTTCTATATTTTTTATATATCCAAAGTTTTCTTTGAACAGAAAATTTATCGGAAATTTTCTATGAATAGAAAATTTATCGGAAATTTTCTATGAAAAATTTATCCGAAATTTTCTATGAATAGAAAATTTTTCGAAATTTTCTATGAATAGAAAATTTTTCGAAATTTTCTATGAATAGAAATTTTTTCGAAATTTTCTATGAATAGAAAATTTTTCGAAATTTTCTATGAATAGAAAATTTTTCGAAATTTTCTATGAATAGAAAATTTTTCAAAATTTTCTATGAATAGAAAATTTGCGAAATTTTCTATGAATAGAAAATTTGCGAAATTTTCTATGAATAGAAAATTTATCCGAAATTTTCTATGAATAGAAAATGTATCCGAAATTTTCTATGAATAGAAAATGTTTCCGAAATTTTCTATGAATAGAAAATTTTCCGAAATTTTCTATCAATAGAAAATTTATCCGAAATTTTCTATCAATAGAAAATTTATCCGAAATTTTCTATCAATAGAAAATTTATCCGAAATTTTCTATCAATAGAAAATTTATCCGAAATTTTCTACGAATAGAAAATTTATCAGAAATTTTCTACGAATAGAAAATTTATCAGAAATTTTCTATGAATAGAAAATTTATCCGGAATTTTCTATGAATAAAAAATTTATCCGAAAATCATAGAAAATTTTGGATACATTTTCTATTCATAGAAAATTTATCCTAAACTGAATTTTCCTATAAATAAGAATTTATATAAATTTGTCTATAAAAATTTCCGAAATTTGCTACAATTAACAAATTTATCTTTTATTTTTCTTTAAATAAATTTATCAAAAAATCCTTTATAATTCTAATGAATCATTTTCTATTTATATATAAATTTTATGGAATATTCCTCGTGGCTGTAACTTATAACAGTAATAAATTTTATAAAATTTATGTAATCGCCCTAAACTTGACAATGTAAAATATTCAATTGCTCAATTAAATTTCAAATTAATCTTTTTTATAAAATCTTTATGAACAATTTCATATAAAATAAAATCTAATAAAATGAAATTGTGGTTTTAAAAACGCAATTAAAAATTCAACACATTAATTCCAATTTTTTTATGCTCAACTTAATGATTTAAATCTTTAATAATTTGTTTATAATTCAAGTTAAAAATTATGAGAAAAAATTTAAAAAAACAACAAATAAGAATGATATATTTGGTTAAGCCGAATCTTAAATATTCTCCACCACAAATGCATGTGAAGTAAATACATTATGTTTTGTACTCATACAGTAACGGACATATACAACATATAAATGTTTTTCTTAAATATATATATAACGGAACAATTAATGAGTCATAAAATTAGTTATATTTTTGGATATAACTTTTTTCTACTAAACCGATTTTGATAGTTTTTAAAATGGTAATCAAGTACATATAGTCGAATATTATAGTAAAATGTCATTCTAATTTGTTTATTTACAATTCACAATCATGATCCATATATTTAATTTGAGCGTGTCAACAACAGAGAGACGCACAGAAAGACAGATAGACTGGCATATACATTATGGGTCTGAGATGATTTCTTCTTAGCGTTACACACGGAATGACAAAGTGATTATACCCTCTACCTCACTTGTAATAGTGGTGGGCAAACAAATCTTGAAAAAGACAACAAAATTTATTTCAAAAAATGTCTTTATTTTCTCAGACTCCCTTCCTCAATGTTGTTGTTGTTGTCATTTAGTTCGCAAAACAAATTACTCCCCATCATTTTGTAGACTTTATGGATAATTTATGTAAATTTAAGAAAATTAGAATGTCAAACATATTGAAATATTTATTTACTTAGAATTTTGCTGTCAGCATAAAAAAATATTTTGTCAAATAAATAGCGAAAAATCCTGTAATAAAGTCGAAAATATTTTACTATGACCTTTTCATATTTAAAAAATTGTAAATGTTTTCACACATTAATACAAACAACAACAAGTTAGAATGCTATGTACGGCTATGCCGAATCTTCAATACCATTCGCCACAAATGCGTTGGAAGTGAATACGTGATGTTTTGTACATACACACTCACACATACACTCACAATTGTGAACAATATATAAAAGTTGTTCTTAAATGTAACGCAAGAATATTTAATGAGTCATAAATTTAGTTCTATTTTTCTCAACTGAACCGATTTTAATAATTTTTGAAATGTCAATATGGTACACAAAACTTAGAGGTTGCCTCAGATATCGGTCTATTTTAATATTTTGATGTGATTTTAATGGTTTAAAATAGGAAACTTCTCAAAATAATAACAAATATTCAGGCCGAATTTCACTGCGCTTTTTCAATTATTGTGGATGTGAGAGCGCAAACAGTAGATAGACGGACATAGTTAAATCGACTCCGATTTTGATTTGATGTAAGAATACATATACATTATGGGTTCTTATATAATTCCTTCTTAGCGCTACACACGGAATGACAAAGTTAATATGACCTCTTCACCACTTGTGGCGGTGGAGGGTATAAAAAGAAAAAAAATATGATTTTGCGTTTTTTCATTTTTTCTGTTGTCTAAATTATGTTTCAGATTCATTCCCTCCTCATTTGCAAAAGACTGCAAAGGAATGATAAATAGATGATAATGATGAAAAAGTAGAATAATAGAATATAATGTAAGTAGTTGTGATGTCAAAACATTACAGGAGGATGTGTCTAAGTATTATGTATCGTAATCATCATATAATTTACAAAAAGGGAAGTAAAGAAAATTTTATAGTAATAGAGATCGACATAGAGAAAATACTATTTCTTGAAGAATTTTTAATAGTGTACATATTTCCTAATTCATTTTTCTTATCCTTCAAATTACAATAAATACTTCTTCAATTGATTGTTTTATTTGTATTCTATATTTCTTTGTATGGATGTGTAGTCTACTAAATTGAGTAACATAAATATTAGTTTGCATCAAAAATATTAATCACAACATAGTTGTGTGAATCATATTTTTTTCATTACAACCATTATATCATGGTAATAACCATATTCAGTTGTTCGACAATCATAATTTGTTGTGTCGAAAACAAAATATGTTCAACAAAAAGTTTTGTGGTGGCACAACAATATTTTGTATTCGTATAACCATATAATGTTGGTTTATTCAAAATATTATTTTGAAGCGACAACCACACTAGTTAATCATAATATTTCGTCTCTCTATTATGATTACAAGACCCATAATTTTTCTCTTCTTGTAGGTATCAGTCTAATATTGTCCATTCGTCGACAGTCTTTTTTATATTTATGTTCATTTACAATGATCAGTGATAACAATAGAAATATTTAATTTTATGAAAAAAAATTACAAAAAATAATAAAACTGTTATTGAAGAACTGTGTCACTGTCAAAACATATATAAAATTGATTTTAATGTTTTCAACTTTGATGGTCCTTATAGTCATAAATGTGGTTGGTGGTAGCAGTAGCACCGAAATAGACAATAAAATAAAAATGTTGTGACTTGAGCTGAATACGAAGGTTTCTTTTTTTAAAGAGATGAAATCGAATAAAAAAGACTTTAATAGAATCCTTTATATTTATTAATTGGAAAAAATAGGAATATTAACAGGAACAGAATTTTAAGGAAAGGGATGTTATATTGTGATAAATTGCTCATTATGATCTTAATTATTTTCCCAACTATATCGCATTTTCATTAGCTTCAGTTAAATGACATCAAAATACGAAATGTCTAATTTTTTGGACATTTAACATATTGTGTGAGTACCCTATAACTAAGAATACTTTCTTTGTCTTTCTTTGTGTGTCATGTCAATGTCAGCAAGTCAATGAAACGACATTTCATCACAAACCGACGAATACAACTGACAGTATTTGTCATACTTTGATTTTGTTGTTTTGTAGCAAATGATTAATTAGTGAAAGACTTTTCTCAATTTTTTTTGTTATCATTTGCTCGCAAAATGTCAGCATTACGTCTAGAATATTGAAGGGAAATATATATATTTACTGGAATATTAAAGGAACAGAAATATATCAATTAATAAAATGAATTATAATCAAAATAAAATTTTTGTTTATATATTATGATTAAATGATCATTTCTTCTTTTTAAATAAATTAATGAAAAATTTATCCATGACAGCAAAAATTATCTATTTTCTTGGATATTATAATACTTGGACATCGCTTCAGACTATGCTTTTAGGCAATTTATCATATCAGCATTGTGACTTGTTCTTCTCTTTAAAAATGGAAAGTCCATGGTTTGAACCCCATAAACTGATCTTTGACTGATCTCCTTTAATAAATGCTACAAGTCATACAGATTCTGAAAATCTCATCGAAGATGTATAATCGAATATAGAGTAATAAGTAGGGGCACAAAATGAACCTGAAAATTATATGATCCATTTTTGTTTTTATTTCTATCAAAGGCCAACTACTCTGTCCGAAATTACAGATAAAGAATAAAATACTGCCAGCTCCACTAGAATAGAATTTTGTATTTTTTGGACCATTTTATCTATTCTCATGGAGAGTACCATATAAGAAAGTCAAAGTCAACATCGGAGGTCTACAAAAGAAAAGGGAGTGGCAGTGTTTTGATTTTAACCTGTTTTTTTTCGGACAGTGTAGTTGATTCTTTTATAGAAATTAAATTAATTTTTTTTCAAGGACATTTTGGCCCCCAATACGTAAAGTTTTGTTGAGCGAAAACTACAACTTCTATGGGCATGAGTCTTTCCACCTGGTTCTATAATAACAATTATAGTTAATATGACAAAATCGCCTCAGAAAATAATTCTGACCCGATCGGCACAATTGTATAATACCACTACTTTTAATGCCTTAAAAGTAAACAATACATAGATATAACGTAGGAACTACGTGTAGGAATAACTTGTGCTATAATAAAAATTGTTTCCTATAGCGAAAATACTCATGTTGAAGATGTGTTATATTTACGACTATAATTTTTTTCTACTGATCCGATTGTAATAATGATTGCACATAATTATCAAATTTTAAATACGTTTGCTTTTAATTGAAAAATAATAATGAAAAATTCTATGTTTGAATTTTGAGATTGTCTCAGATATCGGTCCAAAACTTTGTTGTAATAAATCAATTTTGCTGGTAGGACAGTAGTAAACATTTCTGGCAAGTTTCATTCACCTTCTAGCATAAATAAAAAGTTAGCGTGCCACCAACAACGGACGAATGGATGGATGGTCCTGATTATAACTTTTAATTTCTGTAGTTTACTTTTTAAGTTCCACGGAAACTCTTTTAAAATTTTGCACCTTAATCATGTTTCTGTAACTTTGACTTTTGTAAATATTATTAAAAAAGGGAAAAATATTTTAAATTAAATATGTTTAGGGTTTCGTTTATATAACATTTGACTTTAACATTATTTAATAGAAAGAAGGAGCAATAGCGTAGTCGCATACTTTTTAGGGGACCCAGAATAAAAAAAGAAATTATTTATGTCTTCATATATTTTTGGCCCCTTATTTTTTTCTGCCATTAATTAAGTTCTACTGAATTATAAAAATTTATATGATATCTAAATTAAGTATCACCCCTGTTTCATTTAATTTCCTTTTAGGAGGTCCTAACTCCGCCCTTGTGAAACAGTATTAAAAACAATAAACAAGTTTTAGTTTTTGTTTGTTTTATTTTTTTGCAAATTTAAATTATATAAAACATTGTTTTTCACCACTCCCCTACTCCCATTGGATTACATGAATTTTGTTTTGTTATTTTTTTCTTCATTGACCTTTATTTTTAATCTTTACACAATAAAGAGTTGTATCCTTTTTATAGGTTTTTGTAATTTGCCGTAATTTTTTCCTCTATTTTTGAGAAAATTTTAATGGTTTACGAAACAAAAATAAAAACAAGTAAGAATGATATATTCGGTTATATCGAATCTTCAATATCCTCCATCACAGAGACGTATACAAGTTTTTTTTCACATATAACACTTAATTAGTCATAATTTTTATATTTTATACTAAACCGATTTTGATATTTTTGAAATGGTAAAGAAGCATATACAACTTAATATTTTATACTAAACCGATTTTGATAATTTTTCCTTGAGTTCTGTCAACTATTGCGTACGTGAGCGTGATAGACGGACAGACAGTCGGATGGACAGACAAACATAGCTAAATCGACTCAAATTTTGATTTGATGCAAATATATATGAGGTCTGAGATGATTTTTACTTAGCTTTACATACCGAATGACAAACTTAATATACCTTCTTCACCACTTGTGGTGGTGGAGGGTATAAGATGTAAGAATGCCATATTCGGCTTTACCTTTCCTTATCCTTCATCATAAATGGGTATGAAGTAAATACTTTATGATTCGCACAAAAACACTCACATCTACACTTACTTATATAAACGTTTTTCTTAAATATAGAAACACTTATTGAGTCATAAAATTAATTATAATTTTGACTATAATTTTAACCGATTTTGTTAATTTTTCAAACAGTAATTTTTTGAGTAAAGAACAAAGAGTATTTAACATGAATTTAAATTTAATGTTGATGCGTCTTCCCTGTTCAGTGATTAATATAAAAAAAAATAATTTATTTAATTCCTCCTTAAAAATTGTACAAAAATAATTTCACTTAGATTAATTCATCCATAATAACCGAAGTTGTTTATTTTCTTAAACCATTGACCTTCAACTGCAATTAAAACAGATCCTTTATTTTGCTCTTAAACCCATTTTTTATACAACTTTAATAAATTTAACTAACACTGACCTCATTGATCCCAAAAAAATTCTCTTACATATACACACTCAAACACTTGACTTCCTAAAACTGTTAAAATACAAAAAAAAAAAAAAAAAAAAAAATTAAATGCCAGTTAACAAACACACAGACACATAAATTTTTGTCACTTTACAAGTATCAACATTAATTTTAAACGTTTTTAGTTCTTTTTTCTATTCTTACGTTTATAACAATTTCCGTGCTCAATAAAAGCAGTAAAAATAATAAAAATAATAAAAAATAAAAAAGAACATCGTAGAGACAACAAACAATAGAAAAATATATCTAAAGGAAAACTTAACTTTAAGTAACCCGTCATAATATTTTTTTCAATCACTAAAACGCGCACGCTCACGCAAGTGTTTCGTTTTAATTCTACTGTTGCTTCTTTAATAGTGGAATATGTGACAACAGTGTTGCCAGGAAGCAGGTTTAAATGCATAAAGATTTGCATAAGTTGAAAAGGGCTTCATATGAAAAACTAAAGTGAAATATGGTATAAGTACATATTTTTAATAGAATTGATCTATATTTAACAACATTTAGGCATAGAATCATATTTTAGAAGAGATATAACCGAATGTGGCCCGATAATTATTAAATTAAGTACAAATATACAAAATTTTGAAAAATTATTTTAACTGGATTGACCTTTATTTTAAAGCTTCAAACCATATTTCGGGAATGCCTCAGCACAATCTTATATTTTTGGATTTATTTTTCTATCAAAATAAATGTGGCAGATTTCAGAAAACAATATTTCAAATTGCAACTTATATGACACAATAATCGGGGAGGTGGGGGTGCGATGGGTGTAGCAAAATTTTGCATATTTTAGCCTATAAAGATTTTTTATTGATTTGACTTTGGTAGCTATATGTTGTGATTAAATTCGTCCTAAATCCTTAATTTTTGATGAAAAATTTAGAAAAGTTCTTTTTCTCAGATATTTTTTCCACTTTGTCCATTAAAAAATCATGACTTAATTAAAAATAAGACACATCAGATAAGTAACAAACAAAACTATTACAATCCCGATTCCCAGAAACCACTCAAATGGCAACACTGAAAATACAAACAATAAAGTAGAAATTCACTTTATTTGCTGTTTGTATCTTTTCATGTTTTACTTTTTTCTAATGCAAATTTTAATTCATTTAATGTTTTTTTTTGTCTTTCAACCAAAACAATTTCAATCAAACATTATAAAACAACATTTAAACTATAATAAATGTATTTGTTGTTGTTATACAACAAAAACACTTAAAAAATCAACAAACGAAAATCTACAATAATTTACCATGAAAAAGCAAAAAAGTCAAAATCCAAAATCAACAAAAACACAAACATACACGAACACACTATAATAAACAAACACAAACTCAGATACACAACAAATACACCGGCTGAGTATTTTTTTTGAAAATTGAGTTTGTAAAGCTCCATGGTGTCCCCAAGATTAGTTTAGTTGGACTAAAACCATCAAACAAGACACAACGCAACTTGTACGAGTATTTGTACGTAACGTTTCTTCTTCTATTTTATAAAATAAAAAAAAAAATAAATAAAACAAACGAAACACAACATTTTACACATACACACATACACTTGATGAAACAAAGATTTATTATTAAAAAATTTTAAACAAATAAAAATGTCGCGCCAAATATTTGTGAAATAAAAAAATAATTTAATATAAAGAAAAAATATTTATAATTTTTATTGAAAAAAAATAATAATAAATAATAAATAATATATTTTGTATTTAGGCGGACAAGATTTAAATTCTATATTATTTTTTCTTATATTTCGTTTCTTTGTGCAAAATATCATCTTTTTTTATTAGTCTAGAGTCTCGTGGCCTCTAGTAAACCGGCATATGGATTTAAACGCCCACCTTAAGCAAAGTGGTTTCTTTTATTAATTTATAAAAAAATAAAGATTTATGTTTCAAAAACAACAAAAAAATGCATTCTTTGTTAAAGATAAAAAATTATTAACAAAAATTCTATCAGAAAAATAGAAAAGGACTATACAAATGTACATACATACATATTTTATTCACATATGTTAGTGTGAGTGAATAATAATTTTTGCAAAGAGTGAGTGATTGTTTAGTGTTAAACAGTGATTCCAAAGATAACAACAACATCATAAAAATAAAAAGAAAATATTCATTTACTAAAAGAGGATGTTTATAAGTATTTAAAATGATATTTGTTAATAAGGACTTTCAAAGGACTGTCAAATCAGTTTTCAACAGTGAATTTTTATAAGTTTAACTATTAAAAAATATTGGAGTTCTTTTCTGTAAGTAAATTACTTATAAATTTCGGTGCTGCCTGTATTACGTGTTTTTCGAGAACTTGTCATTTAAGGATCTTTTCTTTCGAAAAATCAAATTCAAATCTTTTTTGAAATTTTCAATATTCAGAAATATTATAAAACTTTAAAGTTTTCGAAATTCCTTAAGTTTGAAATTCTATAAAGAGGATAATGAAGCAAAAGAATCGTTTATCTCAGTTCTAGATCAGTTCTAGTTCAGTTCCAGTTCAGTTCTAGAACAATTTAGTTCAGTTTTGGTTCATTTTATTTCAGTTCTAGTTCAATTCTAGTTCAGTTTTAGTTCAGTTCTAGTTCAAATTATTCATTTCTAGTTCACTTCAAGTTCAAATTCTACTTAAAAGTGTAGTTCAAATTTTAGTTAAATCTCTAGTTCCAATTCAAGTTCTAGTTTAAGCTCTAGTGCAAATTCAATTTAAAATTCTACTTCAAACATCAAATTCTAGTTTAGAATTCATATTTTAATTCAGATTATGGTCCACATTATATATGTCAGAGTTACGTTCGGATTCTTATTTATTCTCTAATTAAGATTATAGTTTACATTGCACTTCAATTTAATGACTCGTATAAAAAAACATCCTTTTCAGTTTACCCTACTTTTTTCAAAACTATTCCTTCTTTAATTCCTTTTAATAAAAATATTTCAATTAATTGATTTTTACTCTGGATCCACTGTAACATTAACTGAGTCTGAGTGCGTGGGGAAGTGTTTATATTGATATTTATTTGTTTGTCAGTTTGTTGTCTTTACTGCGTGAGTGTTTTGTTGTAGTGGCGCTGACAAGTTTTTTGTTTCTTGTTGTTTTTTTTCTTTCTCTAATAACTTTTAACATTGATTTCTTGCTTCTTTTTGCTTTTTCATCTGTTATTTTTTATCTTTTAACAAACTTGAAAAATCAGAACATTGTTGTGTTGTTGCTGTCATTTACAACTTCTATATCTGTGTCTTTTTTTCTTTTGGTTCATTTAAGTGTGTTAGTGTGCGTGTTTCTGAGAGAATTTATTTTATTAATCATACGTGGCGTAGTTCACTTTTGCAAAAAAATCTTATTTTTGAGCTTTTTTTTTCAACTGTCAAACAAATGGTAACGCATATTAATCATATTGTTCTAGTTATGAATATTTGATCTGAAATAAAGTGATTCTTTTTCGTTATGGAAGGCGAAAAGAAAAATTATTACTTTTTGTTTAATCTTTTGAGAAAATCACACGCAAGTGAGTGTGAAGAGAAATAAAGAAAAACAAAAATATATGAATAAATGAACTGACAACATAAGAAAAATCTCATTATTATTTAAACACCTTCACAATTGAGGTGTTGGCTTCTTTAATGACACCCTCAGTTAATGTTTATTTGTTGTCTTGTAGATGTTTTTCTGTTTTCTTTTTGAGTGTTTTAATGGAAATATGACATAAGTGCGGATTTAAATATGCAAATATGTGTGAACTTTTGCTGATATTTTCGCTGTCTTTCCAAAACATTAAAATTTGCGTTCATAATATGATAATAAGAGCTATTTTGTATAAATTTAGCATTGAATTGTGGATAAAGTACAAAAGTTGGTCTATTTTAAATTAAATGAAAATTATGTTTATTATGCTCATTATAGCTTTAATTTTTATATCTTAGCAGAAAATAAGCTTAATTAGAAAATTTTTTGAAGTATTTGTTTTATAAACAAGAGAGAATGCTATATACGGCTACACCGAATCTTAAATGCCCTTCATAACAAATGCTTGGGGAGTAAATACATTGTGTTTCGTTTATACATACACTTACAAACGTATACATTATATTTAGGCCTTTCTTAAATATAACACAGGAACACATAATGAATCATAAATCATAAACTTTATTTTTGTTTTTGGCTATAATTTTTGGAAAGAAAATTGTATTCTAATCTGTCAATTTATAATTGATAATTCTTTGTTGAACTTATTGGTTGCTTCAGATATCGGTCCATAACTTTTGATATACTAAAACAGTTTTACTAGCTTATATATCATATCATATCAATTTTTGTGGATGTGAGCATGCGGATAGAGAGAGACAGACATAGCTAATTGTCTCAGATTTTGATTTGATGTAAGAATATATATACATTATGAAGTCTGAGATGATTCCTTCTTAGCGTTACACATGAAATAACAAATTTAATTTACCACCTTCACCATACATCATAAAAAATATTAAAATATACTCAGTTACTTCAGTATACATACGATTTCCGTTAAATTAAAATAAGTAAGAGGGTATTATTTGGTCAAGTCCGACTATATAATAACCCACATCATGATAAAACCATGAAGATTATATATAAAACACAAATCATAAATTGAGTTTATGATTTGTGTTTTATATGAATTAAATTTTGTTAGAATATTTTCTATTGAATTTCAGACATTTTTCCAAATATTTTCATGATGTGTAATTTAATTTAATGTAAAATATAATTTCATAATAATTTCAAGAATTTTACAGTAGTTTTTTTTTAAAAGAATTTCATTGTAGTTTTATATGCCTTTTTTAGTAATCGGCGTTTATGTTGTTGAACAAAAAGTAAGTTTTGGTGCATTTTATGTGCATAATGTTAGTGGAGGAGGGTATTCAAGATTCGGCACAGTCGCATATAACATTCTGACATGTTTTTTATTCTTAAATAAATATCTTAATATTCATATTTAATTGCTACAATATCATTTCAATAATTGACATAAATAATTTCATTATTTTGCAAATTTTCAAAATCATTTGCTTCTAACCAAATGCTTCTTCACTCTTAATTTGTTAAAATAAATTTATTGTTGTCTCATATCCCGTTTATATTCTTTCAACCATATCTATTGTTTACCTCAATTATTAGAAAATTCTCACTAAATAATTAACAATAAAATTAATTAACTGATTTTTTAAAAATTTATTTAAAATTTAGTGTAAAATAGAGATAATAAATTTGTTTTGTCTCAGTTACAAAATAACGTAAAAATGATATTAATTTGTTTTTTTTATAGTTAATTGAAAGTAATAGATAAATTAAAATAATAATATTATAACTATATACACTGAGTTTATAAAGTATAAAGTATATACTGACTAATGTTCGTAACATAGAGAAATACTGTTACACCTTTAAGTATACCGTTCGATTCAGAATCATTTTCTGAATCGAATTAACGATGTCTGTCCGACTAACTGTCCATGTAAATGTAATGAATACTCTACAGGTCGCAATTTTGAAGATGTTTTGATGACATGTTATTATTTTAGGTCGAGGACGAAGCCTGTTGAAATTGGTCATATTCGGTTCAATATTTCAAGTAACTCATTACAAATATACTCCCGCAATTGCGTTTAAAGCTTATAACACACACATTTATGAAGTTATCCTAATTAAATTTAGCCCAAAAAATGTATCTGTCAAAAACGTTATGCCAAATTTCTAAAACATCGGTTTACAAATGACCGTAGCTCCTACAGAGACCCACTTCCTTAAATTACTTTAAAATGTGTAAGTGTCGATAAAGTGATCCGAAAACACCCAAAATATTCTGAGGATTGGCCTATATTGTTTCCTATAGTCCTTATATAACCCCCACATCCGAAAATCTTTTTAAATGGTATAATTCTCCGAAATAGCTAGAATTCGATAGAATTGCTCAATATCAAAGAATATTCGTCAAACACTATTCTGGGACAAATTTAAAAAAATGAAAGTTTTTGGTTTTAAAAAGGAAACTTCTTAGGAGAATAAAAACAATGTGGCCAAATGTCATTCTATTCAAACAAATATTCTGGGCCTGATGCATTTCTAACAGACAGACAGAAGAACATAGCTAAATTGACTCAGATTTTAATTATAAGCAAAAATATATATTCTTTATGGGGTCTTAGATGATTCCTCTTTGGCATTACATACGGAATAACAAAATGTATATACTCTACACCACATCGTTGCTAATAAATGTTAGCTATAATATTTCAAACGTTGCGAGGTTTACATAAAGAGTCAGCCGGACAGACCGAAAGACACACAGACAGACGAACGGACGAAAATCGTTAAATCGACACAGAAAGTAATTATGAGATACTTAAAGGTGTAACACCATTTTTTTGCATATTGCAAACATCAGCACAAACGCATAATACCCAACATCTTCGGTGGTGTAGGGTATGAAAAAATAAAAATAAATATATTACCAACGTATAGGTGTGATTTATGGGTCCTGAGTGGGATATATAACAAATATTCTCTAACAAGACTTAAAATTAAATTTTTTCATATTTTATGGACCATTTGTATGTGTCCTACATTCAGGTTTCTCATAAAAAGAATAATTTTAATAATATTACATGCCAAATACATATACAAGTTTCACATGGATAGACAGAATTCAGGACTCAGGAAGTGATTCTGAGACGAACGATAAATTTCAAGGTGGTTTCAGTACTTTTTTGTGTCTGTTCGTTAAAACATCTGATTAGTTTGAGACAGGTAGCAAAGACTGTTTGGTTCTTACTTGTTTTTATTACAATTCATTCCTTATAAAAAAATTAGCAATAAATTAATTCTGTAATTAATAGGAAAACACTATTTATTATCATGTAAACAATTTTTTTCTTGTCTACTAGAACAACAGAGACCAATAATTTTAGGTTCAAGGTTTCATTAAATCATTTAATTATTTAAGTCGCATACAAATGATTCCCTTAATGTAACTATTTAACACAAAAAGACAAAATGACTGGAAAATATGAAAACAAAAGAAGAAGAAAAAGAATTATTAAACATTTTATGTTGATTTATGTCGACATAAAAGTAATAAAATAAATTGACACTTCCACTTTTTTATTTATCATTTGTCACGTCTGAAATTTAACTGTCTTTGCAAATACAGTGACTTTATTTAAGTTTTTATTTCATTATTATTTGCTGACTTATTTGAAAATTAGAAAAAAGTTAGAATTAAATGTTTAGAAAAGCAACAATTAAACAATAAATAATTTCTTTTTATATTTAACACGATTTTTTTCGGATATTATGGTCACGATCCTTATATGTGATATTTTGTGAATAGAACAAATATTTTCCATTGTAATAAAGTTAGTTTACCTTAATGGAAGTTTCTAACAATAAAATTGTATTATATGACTACTAATTTGTTAAATAACATCATTTATATGCGTTGAGCTATTTATGGAACAACCCTCGTAGAAAATTTAGTTGCTTTGTCTTTTTGTAATTAAATTCATTACAAACATTATTAGTAGCATTTCTTGTTTATTTATTCTTTTTTTCTAAAAATTAAAATTAATTTCAAATTTATTATAATTCTAGAGGAGTTTTAGCAACTGTTGCCTTATTAATGAAAACAAACATGAATATAAATTAATTAAATTTGCTCTAAAATTGGTTCTAAAATTTTGGTTCTGTAATTTCAGAGTATTGAGCTTTAAATGGGTATCATAATAATTCATATTCCTTTCATTTTCAGATTTTAAGTTAAGGAGTGAAATCTAAAATGAAACCACTAAATTTAAAGCTTTTCTAATAAAATTAATAAAGAAAAAAATATTAATTAATACTTTTTCGAACAGGTAGTCTATCGCCGTTTAAAATCTACTAATCTTTTGGACACTTTTTGTGGTCTTCAATTTTCATTTATTATGAGCCCAATATCTCTCCAATGGCATTTACTCCGGGCAGTTTGGAGGACTTGACTTTCTTGATAGAAATACCACATTATTGTTCTTGTTCCACACAAGGGCTTTTTTGCCATAGTGACACATTATGATGTATTATGAATGGAAGGAGCCTTTTTTTTTTGGTTCTAAGCCTTTTTTAAACATTCCCTTGAGCATCACCAAAAAAAATTGTTGACCAAAATTTTGCGAAAAATCTGCCTGAACATACGTTTCATCATCCATTATGCAGCAAGACTTCAATTTCCGAGCTTTTGTCCTTTTCTGTCAAGAATCTTTTGTTTTTAATTCTGCATTAAATTTAATTTTCGTACGAAATAGTCCGAGCACTGAGCTAACTTTCCCGGGTGTGTTGGGGAATCACTTGAAAATGCTTTAAATTTTTTTTGGCTTTAGAAACATGTGAACCATTTCTCTACATGAACCAGGTTTTCTAACAACAAACATTGGAAACAGTCTGATGTAGACCCTGGAACTCTTGGCCAACTTTTTGTAGGACCAAATTGAATTTTGTTGAAATTATTTAATAATATTAGCACGCACTTTCTTCTGGTCACTAATTTCAATCAGACTACAATAGAAGTTTGTAAAGATTATTCAATCTCACTCCTTTTTTATTTTGATATAATTTGTATATCAAAAGCCCAAAGTAAATTAGATTGTCTTGGTAATTTTTTTTGATCTGGCTCCTATATTAGACTCTTTCTTATGAATATGTTGTTGGGATTCTAAAACTATTAAATTTAGGACAATACACTCGAAAATCGTCACGTCAGGATTTCAAACTGTTTAAAACATATATTATATATTTAACCGATACCGATCCATATTTTACTATATCTTGCATATAAGGTCAATTCCTGGAATCAATTTAATTATTATTATTTTTCCATCTGACTTGAATATGTGTTACTAATCGAGTATCGTTTTATATATTGCTGTAGCTGCCATATAAGGTCTTTTCTCGGAACAGTGTTTTTAGCTTATACAACTTTTAAATATAGACCAAATCTATAACTGTTTTCAAAATACGCATCTAATTGAAAATTTTCAGGCCATATTCGATTAAAACTCCTGTTTAATGTTTAAAGTTCTTAAATATATTTTTTTGTTTTCATTATATGTATCCAATATCAAGAATATTGCCTCCCATATAAGAAAATTCGATTCGGGACTGCCGAATAGAGCATATTTAAATGTTTTGGTTTTATTTTTATTTTTTCATACAAATACTGATCCACAATTAAAGTTATTTTTAAAACTTTTAATTTCATTTATCATAAAATTTCTTAAGTGTAAATATAATTTTAATTTAAAACAAATTTCGTAAAAACCACTTTAACGTTGTTTTCTTTTCATATCCAAATATTAATTTTAACAACTAATTAACTAAAACTTTTAATAACATCATTATTATTATAATAATAATGAAAAGTAAATATGTATGTTTAATATTTGTTAAGTCATTAACATACACATATTTTGTTTAAATCAAAACTAAGTTTGTATTATTCCTCTATTGCTGTTAATGTCTTTTAATATCAATATTTATCGCATTTTTTCATTTTGAATGCTGAAAGTTGTTGAAAAGAAAAAGAAAAACGCACTGAACGCACTTAAAAATAACTTTGACCTCATTGTCTAGTATCTCTGCCAAAAGTCGGTTGATAATGATGATTATGGAAAAAATAAATTAAACGCATAAAACATAAATTTATTATTTAAATAATAAAAAGAGTGTAAATACGAGGGCTAGAAAAAACGTTGAAGTGTTATGTAAACTAGATTTTAAGGCAATCCGTATCTTTATATAAGATCAATTTCCGTAGAATCAAGTTGTGCCACCCACTGAGAATGGGAATTATACAACAAATTAATGTACAGTATCTTCAAGAAAAAAAACGAATTAATCAATTCAAATAAATTCAATTCAAACAGAGATATAATTTAAGTCATGCTTTAGTATTGACATTACCGACATCTTGATTCGAACTTCAAGTTATTTCCTAGGAATACTTTATTTGACTCTGTCGAATTTTTAATTCTCTCAAGCATTTAAATGTGTGTGTGGAAACAAATTCATTGCGATCTACATTTATACTCTATACGCAAACACACATACATACCTATGTCAAGGGTCATAATATGTCTTATATTTTCGACTATAACTCACCGATGAAGTATATACAATGATCAGATTTTGTTGTTATCCTTTTGCTTTTTATTAAAAACAATTAAGAATGCAATATTAAGCTCAGCGGTTTATTCAATGTCCAATATTACATCAAAGTGATAAAAACCACACTTAGTCACGCAATTATGCTATAATACAATTCAGATACACAGGTGCCGACAAATAATAATTGGGGTCATAAGGTGTTACATATTTTGGGTTATAACTTTTTCTTCTGATTTTAAATCATTTTAATTTTAATTGGAAAAAATTAAAAAGTTCTTTGTTGAACTTTTGAGATTGACTCAGATTTCGATCTATAACTTTTTTCGGAACATTAAAAGAGAAGTATGAGTGCCAACACCAGACAGACGGATATACATATATAAATCATAAGTTTAATATGATACAAGAATATATAACCTTTATGGGGTCTTGATTTTCCTTCTTGACAGGGTTTGTCTCTGATATCGGTCTAATACTTTGTTGCATTTATATCCGATTTCATTGTGATCGAAGTCTTAAGTGAAAATGAGTGTGCTAACAAAGATATATCTACACAAATTCATATTTTATAGGGTCTTAAAGGATTTCTTCTTGTGTTTGATTCAGATTTTGGCCCATTATTTCTTATGAAAATTATAAATAAGTAGACCACGTTTTATCTAGCTCATACTATAAATTTGAGGCATGAATAGATATATATTTTTGTGGGGCATCATACTCTGTATGACAAAGTTACAAAGAATTTTTGTAGAAATATTTTAGTAAAAATGGCGATATCTTTTTAAAAGCTTTATTTTTAAAAAAAGAAGGTATTTTTTTATAAAATTAAAACTGATTATGATATTAAATGGAAATTTCATTATTTTTTGAATAAACTTGTCATTAATTCACATAAATAAAAAATGGCCACTTTTCCTTCTGAAAATACCAAAAATCTAAATGCGTTGAAAATATGACTTTTTTCTCCAGCCCCGCAAGTAGTGAAGATGGTATATTTAATTTGTTATTCGTGCGTAATACTATAAAGGAATCACCCAGGGCCCCCAAAAGTTATATATATTCGGTATTGGAATATTCATCCGTTTTAATCATGCAAATAATATTTGCATGTGTATCTTTTATATGTATTTATGATTAAGATATTTAGAAATTTAAGAATTATAGCAAGAAAACTTTTTTCAAGTCGACCAAATTTAAATTGAAACTATGGACTTGTCCCAAACTTTTTTGAATTTTACTTTTACAAATTTCCATTAAAGTTTATTTAAAATCATAAAAGAAACTAAAAATTTAATTTTAACAACAACAAATGTTGCTACCTTTTTGAAAAAATATTAAAAAATTTAAAAAATGTTTTTATCGAATTCATTTCTTAATATGCCACAAATATATTTCAAAATTTCGTAAGAATCTTATGAAATTAAAAAAGAAAAAAATTTGGGTTAACTTTTTCGAACATCGGCTAAAGAAACTGAAAATTTACTGTGGGCAAATCTGATGTAAAAATCTGTTTCGACTTCAATAACTCTTAAACTTAAGTACAAGAAAGTTTTTATAGGAAATTGAAAGAATCAATTTTTATATTTAGAATTTCTTTTGTGTCACATCGCATTTTTCAAAACATACTGTAGTTGTCAAACCTGTGCTCCTTCAGCTAGAAAATTTTCGCCCTTCAGGTAAACTCAAAAAGATTATCAACGTGTAAAATTTTATTGAAATATTTTTAAGGACTCAAAAATTACAAAATTATTTCCAACAAATTCTTTGTGCTTTAGCAAAGTTTTAGCAGTTTCTTTGCATTTAGAAAAATTTTATTTGAAAACTTCAAATTATTTTCATAATTTTCATACAAACCTCGTTAAAATTTAATAAAATCACAAAAGAATAAATCCTAAATAAACAAAATCTTTTACTTAATAGTTATGACTTAATATGTTTAATATCCATATATACATATATAAAACGGTATCATACAATTGCAAATTATACACACACACATACACACACAAATATATGTGATAAATTGCAATAAAAACTAACAACAACAATAACAACTGAAAAATGTATAAATGAACTTAGAAAAAATTTTATTAAACGGATGAATAACATTTTGATCCATTTAACTTGACATGACATTGCGATTAAAATCACATTCAATTCAATCTAAATGCTTAGAAATCTGTATATGTAAGTGTGCGTGTGTGATTGTGTTTGTATGGCCAAATATGTGTGTCGCATATTTGTGACTGAAAAATGTTTCTAAAGCGTTTTCATTATTATCTGGTTCTAAACTGATTATTATGACTGTGACTTTTTTTATAGTTAAAACTAAATTTATTTTTTATTATTTTGTGCAGTTCATTTTGTAGAGAAAAAAAACGGAGAACGAAAAACTAAATATCATGACAGACAATCTGTTTTTGCATTTAATTGGATTTTAATAAGAGGAAAATGAAAATAAATTTTAATCGTCTGTCATCATTATTATACAGAGCTTAAAACTTAAGATTTTTATCGAGTCATATTATAATGATTAATATAAATTAAAATTTTTAAAAATCTAAATGTTATTTTGATGAATGTAATTTTTTACATTTTATACTTAAAGATTTTGATTGTGTTTATAATGTGTAGAAATTTTAGTCCTGTTACCATCTTTAGATACAAAACTTGGCTCAAAATTACCTTCAGATTCGATTATAATATGTCCGCCTGGATTTCCATTATTGCATTAATGAAGTTGAAAAGGTTTTCTTTATTAAAATAAAGGTTTATTTCAATAAAATATAAAACATTTGAAAACTCTAATTCCAGAATAGTTGGCTCATAATTGGGCATAACTCCGAAACAAAATCCCCTTCCAAAAATCACATTAAAACAACAAGTTAGAGATCCATATAGGACTCTTTATATATCCCACCTAACAATTGTGTGAAGCAACAACAAATACAAATACCATCGTAATCTAAAAATTGTCTAGACCTAACAAAAAACCTCTTTACTCCTTTGTAGTCTTTTCTCGGCAGAAAAAAGGATACAAGTTCGCGATCGAGTGGTTGAAAGTATTATCCTTTTTAGTTTTAATTCCCATTGCTACAGCAGAAAAAGTCGTCACAATATCCTTACAATCACTTGGTGGCGATAACGTGCATCGTGTGTATCTTACAAGGTTTGTTTCTCCCTACACAAATAGTGTCCAAATCGATTTTTTAAATTATTTTGGAACTTCTAAACCCTTAAAAATATCCTAATGAAATTACACATAGTTACAGCTGAGGTGTTTTTAAGTTGATTTGGGTAAGTCTCTTATCTGGTCAGAGATGTAGTTGTTGACCCAGCAAAGTATATGCTGATATTTTAAAAAATCTCTAAAAGTTTCAGAGATATGCAAATCGAAATAGATTTTTAAAATCGCGAAGCCTTATTGATAAAGTTAACATTAAAAACTATTTTCAGGCGGACGATCCTTTTAATGTCATCCCAAATTCCAATCCGTAAACATCATGGGATTGGGATTTTAGGTATTTCCGTATCAAAAAGTGGAAACATTTTCTCGAATACATTGACAAGTTCGTTAAAGCAAATGCAAAAATTCCAATTTGGACATCAAATAACCTTCCTTTTAGTAGGTTGTAAAGGTGTTTTGTTTTTGTTAAGATGTTTGTAGTGAGCAAAAAATAGTGCTACCACCATGTCTGAACTAAAAATGTTATCCTAAATGTATGCTTTGATTCACATATACAATCAGATCAGATAAAATGTACATGTGATAAAAATTCAATACTTTTAAATGCATTTTCTAGATATCTAAAAAAGAAATATTAAAATTCTCTTAAAATTGATCAAGAAAATATAATATTTTCAATTAACGTTAAAAACACGTTATTGAAAACAATTAATCCCCAAACGATTATTATCTCACGGAAAGAAAATAAATAATCATTTAGTTCAACAAAGAAATGATCAAAGAAAGTCTTTCCAATTAATTGTGGGAATTAATTTCAATCAAGATAAGACATGTCATGTCATGCCAACAAACGTCATATTTATTAAGTTTAATTGTAAGGAAATTATTATTAAATGGTTTTCCATATATAAATTCCAAATAAATTATACGCATACCACTTTACGTTTAACACTTTGCCACATTCCTCATACGCCCAATGGGGTCAAATCATAACTTTTTGTTATATTACTCATACCCCTAAGGGGGTCACACTGTTACATATCCTGTTTGTTTTTTTTTCATTTTCCTTTTGAATTATTTATGAAAGAATTTATGTATTTTTAGAATCCTTTTTATAGTTATTATTTTTAGTTTTCAACTAATATTAGCAGTATTTTATTTTTATGTGTATTTTTTACAATTTGATGTATTAAAGTTGAATGTGATTCTTGCATGTTCAGTTGTTGTATTTACAAAATACAATTAAGGTGTATGTGACCTAAATTATTGTAAAAAAGTTAAGAAAAAGTTGCAATAATTACTGGTTATATTACCTATGAAATAATATTTACTGCCAATTAACCCAAAAATTACTTTAACCATAATATTATGGTATTAAGGGGAGTGAATAGAAAAGTTTATCAAATTATGACTTAAAAACTGATAAGAAAAAAAAATCATTCGAAATTAGCGAAACTTTGTAAAAACCGGCACAATAAAAGATTTGCTTGAGATGTCTGTTTTTAAAGAGCTTTAATTGAAATGATCATACAGTGGTATTAAGGATTGAAATCGAAAATTCTTCACACGCAAGTGTCATTTAATGCATTCATTTTTTAAAGTTGCACAGATGTTCCAAAGGGCTTTCTTTTTGTGTAAATTATTCTGTAACATTAAAAAGAATTCACACGGACATTCCTGAGGTGTTTTCCTATTGATCATATTTCTAGTGGGTCCTGGAGTCGAGATCTCTAAAATCGGTCACTTCTGGTATGACGATAAAAAAAAAACGCCGAAATTCAATTTATTAATTGTTTGCAAAAATTTTACATACAAAGAGCCCTTATAATTCTCTACAAAAAATACACTTACATTTGTGAGATATCTTTTATAGATAATATTGTTCGGATTCTGTACAAAGTTAAAAAAATAAAAATTTATTTTATTTTGAAATATAAATTTAGAAAAATCTGGATTTTTTCAAAAGTTTTTTTTTTTTTTTTTTTTTTTTTTTTTTTACAAAAAAGTGGTATCATCTTTTCACACTAAATCAACTATTTTCTTAAGGCTATACAATGTGGTTCTTAATTTTGAAAGAATTTCTAATGAAAATGTATATAAAGTAAATCCGAGACATAAGAAGACACAGTTTCCCCGCAATCTATATCGGAATTTCGTTAATATTTAAATATTTTTTCAGTTTTTTTGAAGAGCAAAAGAAAAATGCCAAAGCTAGAATCATCAAATAATACCAGGGTTATATAGCTAAATTTACTTTCTATCCACTTAAGAAGTCTGAAATGGGCTTAACCTCTTACAACGGTTGGGTTTGCAACTTACGATGTTAATTTTTTAAACAAATTTTCCTCGGATTACAATTTTGGGTATTTTTGAATAAAAAGTGGAAATATTTTTTTTATTCCAACAATAAAAAGAACACTGTCCATATTATATTAAAGTTTTATAAAAATATATTAATTTTTTTCCAAGAGCGAACCAAAATGAATAATTTTTGATTTGTTGAAAAATTTATCCAAGAGAATTATTTTAAGTATTTTATTGTGTACATTTTCTTTTTCTTTTTCAACATTTTTTATGATGCTGGTATTTGAGGGAATTTTGAAGAAAAATTTAGAACCCAAAAGCAGTCAAAATTTCCCATAACGTTTTCGGTACGACAAGCAGTATGCGATTGCGGCTTTATAAATACCGAAATTTATACCGACTAATGTTTAGAAAAAAGGCTTCTTCAATTCATATGACTTCATAATGTATCAACTAATCTTTGAGCCTTGGAATCCTGTCAATATGGTAAATTAGCTATTGAGTGTTACAAGAATATTAATGTGATATTTGTAGAGAGACAAACCCATCAAACTGTCCGCAGCTAAGGCCATTGAAGAGATATTGGGCTCTCGTTAAAAGAAAAGAAGATTTCAAAATTGTGGTACATTTTTAACTAAAATAGACTACATATTTCAGCAAAAAGTTTCCAAGAATATAAAAAATATTATCACTTGTGATTTCCACTTTAAATTTCTTTTCTAACAGAATTTTATTTTAACTCTCATTCGAAGGAGAAAAATATTTTCCATTAAAACACTTTGATTATAAAAATAACGTTTCATTCATTTATTATTTTCCTTTATTCAATTGCTTTCAATTTCTCCGTATTTGAACAAAAATCGCATTAAATTATTTATAAATTCAGACATTTGTTACCATATCTGGCTCCTTAAATATGTACATACAATCACGTTATGTTTAAAAATAAAATCCATAAAAAATATTAATTTTTCTAATGCATAAAAATAATTGTTGGCAACGAAAAAAAGAAGCAGAATTCAGGGAATTCGTTTAACAATGACGATTATAAAAATGAGGTTCCTTTACCATTTTTTTATGGTTCCCAACGAACACAATCAACCAACCCTTTCCATTTTAAAATTACTCTCGTTTAAAAAATGTTTTTATTTTTAATGAAATTGTGGCTGTCGATTCTTAGAATTTTTTAATATTTTTTTTTTACATATTTTGCATATTCACATGAAGATTGAAAGTGTCTTTGTTGTTTTTATTGTTGTTGAGGGAGGAGTATTTTTGATTTTTAGCTGTTTAGTAAATTAAACTGTGATTTGCATGTTATTATGTGACCCATTTTTTGTATGCTCCTTTACACGTGCATACCTACACACATGTTTATATATAAGTGTGTGTTTTTTGTTATTATTCTTTTTAACAAAAAATAAATAACAGACGACATACTGTTCTAAATTATAGCACGTAAATCCTTATAACCACATATATGAACATTAAATATTTATGAGATAATAAATTTATATATATTTTATGTTGATTTTAGTATCCTACTAAAACAAATACATGCATATAACCTAAGGATATTATATCTATCTAAATAATAGAACTAGAGCATGGACATTTATAGGATTTTAATGCAATTTTTGTATCCATACTTGATTTTATGGATCCACATAAGACTTGCTTTCTTAAAGCAATAAAGATTATATTTGATATATTTTAGGATAATTTTTGGTCATATAAAAATAAAATTTTCTATTTCATGGATTAGTGAATTTTAAAATTTGATTCATAAAATTAAAACTGCATTTTTAGTATTACGAAAAATTCTTTAAAATCACATTTTTAAAAATCCAAAGAGTTTGTTATAATGGACTCCCCCATATGGTATTTCCTTTCCTTCCTTTGATTGTATCTGTTTTTTACAGCTACAATTATTATAATCATAATGTTGTTAATCATGTAGTCGCCATCATCATCATCGTCATCAATTTTGTTGTTTTTGCTGTCATTGTCGACGCCGACTTCATCAACTACGACATGTGCACTTCTCGTGTCTTTAATAATCATTGCAAAAATTAAATGTAATTATGTGGATATGAAGGTGTGTGTGTCTGTGTTTACGTTAATGTGTATACAATAAAATAGATATGAGGATTGCCAGAGTTCTGTATAAAAGGAAAATACGACTGTAATTTGCAAAGGAGTTAGATATTCGTCATAGTCCAGTAAAATTATTATGGATTTTGTTCTATTTTTACCTTATAAAAGGTATTCGAGATGTTTTTTTTCGCGGTTTTTAATAAGAACTTGTAATTTGAATTTGAATTTGTGATTTGAAAGGCGTGGGTGGAATAAAAATTATTTAATTATTTTTTCATTGAGTTCGTTATGTAAATAAAGGACAAAGAAACGTATACTTGATATTAACGCAAGATATTAAGTATACGCTACAAACTCAGTCATATCTTAAAAATTGGAAATTTGATAGTTCTAATAAAAATATTCTAAAATTGGACTCTATTTATTAGTATTGTTGAATGGAGGGAATTTCCTTTTTTTAGAAAATTTGTTTAAAAACTTTACGTAAAGGTAAATAAAAGCGGAAACCATAAATTTATAAATTAGAAGAATAACATATTTATTGACAATTTCATGTAGCAATCTTGATGACACCATGGGTGGAAAACTCGGACCTCAAAAAATCGAAATCTATGTCAAAAATAAAAAACAGATTAAATGATTTACACCAATATCTGACACATACTCTAAATTCAATAGATCATTCGTAGAATTTTTAATATAAATTACAAATTGGAATGAAATTTTTCCGTAAAATTGAGCTATATGTACCTGATTACTATTTAAAAATGTAAGATTTTAATAGAGCTTTGAGAGAGCTACTTATGAACTTGTCTTCTTGGTGTCTTGACATCAATCTGGGACTAGTCTTTGACCATTCTCAATAATTAAGTTTATTTAAAGAGATTAAACGTAGTCAGGTGCTTATGGACATATTAACATGTATCTAATAGACACCTTTTATGAATTATCGTAGGTGTAATAAAATAATTAAAAATTAATTCTCTCAATAAAAACTTTTTTCACAATTTACAGTTTTTACAAAAGTAAAATACCCATTTCTACCTTCAATAAACCACGTGTGTAGATGAAATTTGTAAATTTATACAACTACCTGACAACCCTTAAATCATAAAAAAAACTCTCAAACAAAACACCAAACTACAAACATGATGAAAGCACAATCCAAAAACATGTATGTGTATTACAAGAAATGTATACATACACATATCAACAACAAAAAAGTCATATCAACAACATCATAAAAATTCCACAATATTTGTTACACAAAGTTGTTTGTTAGTGTGTATAGGGAATAACTGTTTTGTATGAAAATATAAATATATTTATGTATGAGTATGTGTGAATAAGTTTATACATCATACGAATGAATAATTGTTATAATAAAAGTGAAATACATCAAACTAATTTAATGCAATATTTAGTATGCATTTAGCAGTAGACGGTGATTGTGTTGTGTTGTGTTGAGAATACATTAAAACATTTAAAGTAAAAAAAAAAAAAACAATGAAAACTAAATAATTTCAAATATAAAGATATTAATTTAAGTATACTTTAAGGTGTTTCAATAAAATATGAATAAAATTAATAATATTTCCGTTTCCTTGAATTTTTATTTCATTTTCTGTATTTAGAGCTGATGGCTTAAAAATGGGACTCAGCAATAATGATGATGCTATGAACAAAATTCCTCTTAAATCAGTAACAGACGATGAAGAGAAAAATGGCGGTGAATTTATACATGATACAGCCACAGCTGAAGAAGCGAGGCGGGAGCAAAGGCAAGTAATTTTTCAAAAAAAAAAAAAAAAAATGAAATAAAAATTTATTTTGTCAAATATTTTTATTAAGAATTTTTTTAATCAAATTAACCTTGAGTTATGATATTTATTTGATGTATTTCTGGTCTACTTTTAGGCGAGTGAAATTATTAAATTTAATGAAAAAATTAACCATCGGCATCATATGTTTCATTGGAATTGCCTTAATTAGTTATGTTATCATCAGTTTATGTTTTAGTGGTAAGTTTTTATGAATAAATTAATTTATTATATTTATTTTTGTTAAACAAATATTTAAATCAAAGCAAAATATTTTTTATTTGAATTAAATAAAATGTATTTATCTTATAAAAGGAAATGCACTTGTCTTAAATCAACAATTGACACTTTTTCTGTTTTTTCTCTCTTCTTCTCTTTTTGTTCTCTTTTATATTTTGCCTCCAATAAAATTTGTTGTTGTTTTTATGCTTAACAAAAAATACACAAAAACATTCCGCTAAATTTCTTTAAAACCAAAAAATATAATAAAACAAAATTGTTATTTTCTTCATTTGTTGCTTTATTTGCCCTTGTTTTTTGTTGTTTTTATTTCCTTACTGCCATTATTTTGTGCTTGTTTGTGCAATTTCTTCTCTGTTATCTCTTTTTTGAATCTCTCTTCGTTTTTTGTTTCGTTTGGTTCTCTTGCTCTTGCTGCTATTTGCATTTTTCTCTTTATAGAATGGCCAAAATCAACAAGCACAAATCCCAACAAATATCACAACAACAAAAATTCCAATACAACTACAACCAATACAAATTTATTAACTACCACTACTACAACAACTACAACAATTTCTCCAATAATCACCACTTCCAACTCCTCCACCAATACTACTACAATTAGTAATTTTACTACTACCTCCAATTTAGCAACAATAACTACTTTAAGTCCTTCTAATAATCCACTTCCACCACCCTCTGCTAGTCCTATACGAAGTTTACCCATAACCTTTAAATCTTCTCTTTTATCAGATGATAACAATACTACAACAACTACATCCGCAAATAATACACTAACAAACTCTACACTGGCTGCTGCTTCAATAGTAGGTACCACAAAAGCCGACACAGATACTGCGGCAACTGCTATTGTTGATGATATTGCCACATTAAATGTTACCCAATCACCCACCGATGAGTCTGCAGCAACAGGTGCTGATACTGTTAGTTTAGATGTTACTGCCACTCTGGCAACACCTATAACCACAACTACCACCACTACAGAGGTTCCCTCCTTGAGAGATATTCCTCCCAGTCAAGAGGATAATTTTAGCTCCACTTTGGGTGTTTTTCAAAATGCTGCTGTGTGTTCTGATAAACCTGTTTGCAGTAGAATTGGCAGGTAAGTAATGTTTAGTATAATTGAAGGTTATTTGTCTTCAACCGGGTATAAGATATAAAATTATTAGGGATACAATTTTTTAAGAATATATTTTCTATTCTTCAAAGATTTTGCTCTATCTTGGCGCTCCACTACCACATGTAGTAAGGAAAATTTTTTTAAAAATTTTATTATGCATCTGTCTATTAATCTGCTAATCGGCAATAAATTTAGAATGGTAATGAGGTACATATAGTTTAATTATACGGTATATTTTTCGATTTATTATTTAACATTTAAGTGAAGTTCTTTCCTTGAACTCAGAATTCCCGCAAATAACTTTTCTATATCTTTTAATACACTGAATCGTTTTTGATACTGTTTTATAGGAAACTTCGAAAAACAATAACAATTAATTCTGCATAACTTTATTGAGCTCTGTCAATTATTGTGGATATGAGCGTGTCTACAACAGACAGACGGATATGCAGCAAGATGGACGAACAAAATCGACCCAGATTGAAATTTTATGCAGGAGTATATATGTATTTTCGGGTCTTAGATGATTCCTTCTTAGTGAAATACACGGAGTGACAAAGTTATACTGAATCGTTTTTGCTTGTGTAGAAAAGGAGGACAATAACAAATACTCAAGCAGGTTCCATTGAACTCTGTCAATTATAAATATGAGCACGCTAACAGCAGATGAACAAATGGAAACACAGACAGATTAACGGATATACGTACAAAAGGTCGGACAATACAAATGGGCAGACAGATGGACATAATAAATTGACTAAGATTTTGATTTCATGCAATGATGATTTCCCCTTAGTATTACACACGGAATGATTAAGTTAATATATTCTCTTCACCACTTGTAGTGGTAGACAATAGTTGCATACAATGACAGAAGTTAATAACATTCTAATAGCTCCGTAGCAATTCGAACCTCAAATGAAAATAACAATAATTCGAAGAAGAAAAGCTCTGCACACTATGTTAGATCTTGTTTAGTGCTGGAGAGATTTTTAACTAAAATGAAATTTATCTTAAATTGTGTTGGAAGAAATAAATTTAATTAATTTGTCTTTCTCTGTTATAGTCAAATCATGAAAGATGGCGGTAGTGCTGTTGATGCTGCTATAGCTTCCCTATTTTGTGTGGGTCTAACGACACCTCAAAGTATGGGTATCGGTGGTGGTATGCTCATGAACATCTACATTAAAAATCGTAAACAAGCATTCTCAGTTGATGCCAGAGAAATTGCACCATTTGCCGCCACTGAGGATATGTTCAATGATGATGAACTTAAATCATTGCATGGTCCTTTATCTATTGCTGTACCCGGTGAGGTAATGGGTTATGGAAGAGCACATAATAAATTTGGTAAATTACCTTGGGAAAAATTATTGGAACCCTCATTGAAACTCTGCAAAGAAGGATTCTATATGACCAGACACTTAAGTAACGCCTATATGAGTAAATTTAACAGAACCGATATTAATGAAATGATAAGGTAAGGAAATCATAGAAATGATTTTAATTAGGGAATTATAGTTTATTTTTCCTTTAACAGCAAAGTATTTGTTAATCAAACTACTAAGGAGTTACATCCAGTGGGCACTAAATTATATCCTTTGGCGGAATTGTGTAACACTTATCAATTATTGGCTACAAATGGTGCTAAAGACTTTTATAATGGTACCTTAGCTAAACTAGTAGCTGCTGATTTACAAGAATTGGGTAGTATTGTGACCTATGATGATTTGGAATCTTATAGAGCTGATTTAGTTAGTTCTGTCACTATGCAATTGGGCAATGATATTTTATATGCTATACCTCCCATTAGTTCCGGCACAATTGTGGCCAATATTATGAGCATTTTAGAAGGTTTCAATTTTACAAAATCTGATCTCTTGGACAATCAACATCGTGCCACTGTTATACATCGTATAGCGGAAGCCTTGAAATTTGGTTTTGCCAAACGTTGGGAATTGGGAGATATGAGATTTAATGATGTTAGAGAGGTAAGAATTTTTAATGAAAAAATACATATTTTGTAACTATTGTCTTTTCTCCGGCAGTTGGTCAGTCGCTTAACTAATCCTGAGTCTGGCATCGAATTAAGAAAACTTATTAATGATACCAAGGTTTTGAAATCTACCCATGATTATGGAGCACAATTTTCGGGTGAAGATGATATTGGCACTAGTCCCTTGGTGGTAATGGCAGCTAATGGTGATGCTGTGGCTGTCACTTCTACAGTGAATGATTAGTGAGTTATTTAAAGTTTTAAAGAGTTTCTACAAGATTTTATAATATTTCCGTTTTTATCTCACAGCTTTGGTTCCGCTCAAATTGGCAAACGTACTGGCATTGTCTTCAATAGTGCCATGAATGATTTTTCTATACCCGGCCATAAAAATATATTTAGTTTACCACCTTCACCCAGTAATTTTATATCACCCCAGAAACGTCCCATGTCCTCTATGTCACCCATGATTTTGACCGATCAAAAAGCCAATGTACGTTTAGCCTTAAGTGCTGCTGGTGGCTCGAAAATCATTTCTGCCATAGTTGATGTTATGACTAGAGTTTTATGGTTTAATCAAAATATTAAGGAAGCCATTGATGCACCCAGATTCCATAGTCAATTGGTGCCAAATGTTTTGGCCTATCAAAAGGATGCATACTTTTCAGAGGTAAGCAGTTCATAAGTGAAGTAAAAGAAAACTTTTCTTGACAAAAAATTTCTCTTTAAAGGAAATTTTAAAACTTCTTGCTGATAAAGGTCATGTTTTGGAGCCCAGTATAAAAACCTTCTCTGGAGCTGTAGTCTGTGGTATTGTTAAAAATTCCACCGCCATTTATGCAAACGCTGATTATAGAAAACGTGGTGGAGTGGCAGGTTTTTAAATTTTTTGATTTGTGGAAAAGCCCTGTTTAATCAAAATAAACAAACAATAACATCAAATCAATAAAAAAAATCTCAATTAAATGTGCTTTATATTTGAAATAATTAAGGAAACCAATTTAAAAAACAAATTTATAATATTTAGAAAAATAAAAAAAAACTAAACATTTTTGTAATGATATTAATATTTAAAAAAAATAAAAGAAAAATTATTGAATATAAGAATTTAGAAATTTAATTAAATATCCCCCCTTCTCCTCCTCCTCCTCAAAACAAAACAATTTCATTTAAAATTTAAGCTTAAAAATTATAAAAAATTATAATATTTTTTCCAAAAACTGAATCTATACCAAAACGATTTAATTAATATTTATTAAACTTAAAATTAATATAAAAACAACAACAAAAACAAATAAAAAAATACTCTTCATAACTGTCTATTTTTGTACAATATATAATATATACATACATATATTTTTTATTATAAAAAAACTATAATTATTAACTAATAATTGTAATAATTCTAATGCTAATAATTATAATGATGATAATGATGTTGTTAAACAATTAATGTTCTAATTTAATTTTTAAATTTATTTTTTGATACTGTCATTCAACTTTTTTTTATTGTTTTTTTATTATTTCTTTTAATTAATTTTTTTGTAAATTATTACATAATTTTATATTTTATTTATATAATTTTAAAATTTTAACTGATTTTTGCAAAAACAAAATGCATTTTTTTACATATTACAACAACAGTATACAAAATATATTTAATAATACAATTTAAACAAAATAAAAAAAATCCCATAATTTATTAAATAATTGTGTAATCGATTATAAAAAATGAATGAATGAAAATAATAATAAAATTATATATTTATGATAATGTTGTATTTATCATATCAATAAAAGAGAATTTCTTTAAAATACGAATAAAACGTGTCTTATTAAAAATAATAGATTTGGCATTTCAATTATCCAAGATCACAACCTTATTAGTTGGCAATTCATAATCTTATTTGAAAAAAGGCAAACACTCTGTCTTATCTCTCAAATGAATTCTTCTTGTCGTTACAAACAGAATACCAAAATAATTAGAAATCTTCATCAGGTGAAGGGTACAAATAACTATCGTATGATTAATATTGTGCATCTAAATAAGTATGGAAAACTTATAGAAATAATAAGAAAGGAATTTTTTTGGACCTCCAAAGTTGGTTAACACTGGTATGTTGACCAATATCATCCGATGAATTCAATTGGGGGCATCATTTAATATAAATACACCTTAAATCTTATTCTAAATCGTCCAATTTCTAAACAATCGTTCATTTAATGGTAGTTACGAAAAATTCATAACCAACCCTCGTATAATTTTCTGATTTATGCTTCAAACGAAATCATATAACTTAAGAATATCATATAACTTATTTGCTAAAATTTAGCTCTTAAAATCCCATTTACAGGGAAAATTTTGATGGGGGCTAGGTGAAATTAAGGGACCCATTATCACTAATTTTTAAAGGCATCACCCGTGGGCGACACATGCTAAATTTCATTAATACATCTTTTAAAATGCAAACTGCATTTTGTTCACAAAGTTAATATGAGCAGTCAGCCGGACGGATGGACGGACATCGTTTAATCTATTAATAAGTGATTCTAAGTTGAACAGTATACTAAAAGTTGGTAATAGCACATTTATTTTCAGTCCGTTACAATTTTTGCTCATACGCATAAATATATATTCATATCCTTATGAACAATAAAAAAGCGTATGAGTAATATTTTGTAATTAAATCAAGTTTACACATAACAAACCTCAAAATGTAAAAGATGAAAGTGTGGAATAATCGGTTAAGGCCGATTACAATATATTCTACAATAATATTAACAATTTTCGTTCGAGCCTCGTATTGTTTTTGGAGTTATAAGCCTATATATAAGCCTATATTTTATGAGATTTGTCCCCTTTAAAGCAATAAATCTAAGATTTTATCATGAAAAGTTTCATATGAAAATTCCAATGCTCTTATTACAGTTGATGTAAAGGAACACGATTTTCCACGATGGGTCCTGGGAACCAAATTTGTTTGTTTGTGTACGGAAATTTGTTGAAAATCGATTAAAATTTTATTTATTATTTGACTGAAAAATACATACATATAAACCTTTTTTAGACAAAATTATAGTATCAGATTATGACTTCAACACAAAATTATGCTGGGCACATATAAAATCGTATCATCACAAAAATAATCATTATCTCGGTCTTTTTAGTACAAATATTAAGTTATGTGTGGATTAGGAAATATATATTTTCTGACCCTCGTATAATTTTGCATATATTTTTGGTTATATTTATCTAAATTTTGGCCAGTTATTATTACAATACTAACGAATATTTTAAAATTGATATCTGAAAGGGGGTTTGTATGGGACCTATAAGAAATAATGGACCGATCTTGACAAATTTTCGCGCATCTTTTTGGAATATTTATGGACTTACTTGTGCCGAATTTCGTTAATCACTGTATATTTAGAAATTAAAATCTCATTCCGGGCGGAACATTTGTATGTAAGGTACCTGAAATATTGGACCAATTTTATAGGTGTTGTCCATAGGCCGATATACTAATAATAATAATAATAATAATAATAATAATAATAATAATAATATGTATTAAATTTCATAGGGATATCCCCAAAATTGCGATCTGTAAACTGTTCACAAATTTAGCATGAACAGCCAACCGGACAGATGAACGGACATCATTAAATCGACTCAGAAAATGATTCTGAGTTGAACGATATACTTAAATGTGGGGGTAACACCATTTTTTCTGCATGTCACAAACATCACCAAAACGCACATTAACCCAACCACCTACGGTGGTTTAATCTTGATCATTGTTTTGACGTATAAGTAATATTTAGGATTTTGAATAAGTATACGAAAGGACATTTTATGAAAAATTGATTTATTTTTTTCTAATTCGAGGGACGATAAATTTTTATTTATTCGCTTTTATAAAATACTATGCCCAACCCTGACATTCGAATTGCCAACTTTAATGCAAACAAAACAAAAATAAAACAGGAAATCGAAAGGAATGTGAAAATAGATGAAAAACAAAATCAAAATTGTAAACAATAAAATTTATGACAAATGCGCAGGCGCCATTTTGACATAATGTTTTCCTAAACGAGCAAAAATATTTTTTTATAATAAATAAAAAAAAAATGTGGCTAAAATTTGTTTTGGGTTTAATTTTAGGTTTAAGTTTTTATTTATTAAATTATTTACAAAAACAAGGTAAAACTTTTTAAATAAATTAAATTAAAAAAAAAAAAACTTATAAAACTTATTAATAACAGCTTTTTCTTGGGATAATGAGGAGACTGTCATTGTTGATTCAACTAAATTGAGACCACCAAATGTGGAAATACCACAACCACCATCCAGCTCAAGATTACACGTCTATGAAAAAGCAGCAGTATGTTCAGATAAAAATATTTGCAGTAATATAGGAAGGTAAAGAAGAAAATATGTGTATATAGCTTTTATAAGATATATAAAGTATATAATAATTCTCCTTAATATTCCAAGTGTAATTTTACAACATGAAGGAAATGCTATTGATTCTGCCATAGCGACTTTACTATGTAATGGTTTGGTGACCATGCAAAGTATGGGATTGGGTGGTGGTGTCTTTATGACTTACTACAATCGGAAAGAAAAGAAATCTATTAGTATTATGGGAAGAGAAAGAGCTCCTTTATATATTAATCTGGAATCGATTAAAAATTTACAAAATGCCTCATCTTTAGCCAAGTCCCCTTTATCTATAGCAGTACCAGGAGAATTATTTGCTTATCATGAAGCTCACTCACGTTATGGCTCCTTGCCCTGGGCTTATTTGGTGAAACCTACTTTGGAATTATGTTATCAGGGTTATACGTTAACACGTCACCAACGTGATGCTTTATATTTAAATGAAGAAATGATTAGAAAAGATAAATTACTTCAGAAAATGTTTGTGGATCCAAAAACCGAACAGTTTTTTAAAGAAGGTTGGCATATAGAGTTGCCAGAGGAACTTTGTTACACTTACAAATTGATAATGGAAGAAGGACCTTTAACATTTTATAATGGTTTATTGGCTTCTTTAGTTGTAAAAGATTTAAATGAAATGGGTTCCTGGATAAGCGAAAAAGATTTGATAAAATTCAAAATTGATATTAAGGACACATTAGTGGTGGATTTAGGGCATTATTATGTACACTTACCATTACCACCAGCCAGTGGTCATGTGGTGGGTTTTGTTATGAAAATTTTACAGAAATTTCAAAACGAGTTTTCTTTAACGAAGACTCTAAATTCTTTACAAGTTCATCGTATTGTGGAGGCATTAAAATTTGGTTTTGTCAAACGTTGGCAATATGATAGTGAAGTGAAATATGAGGTGAGTTTTAGATACATAAATATCTAAAACAGTAAGAGAGAAATTTAAACTCTCACATTTTCTTATATTTGTAGACCCTTAACGATCTTTTCTCTGATGATTATATACAAAATTTAACTTATCTGATAAAAGATTTACAAACATTTAATAGTCCTGATTATTATGGAGCTCCTGCTAAACTATCTTCCACACACGATTATGGTACTGCCCAAATATCTGTATTGGCTCCAAATGGTGATGCTGTTTCTGCCACTAGTTCCATTAACTTTTAGTAAGTTAATCCGTAAAGTACAGAAACTAACAATAAAATTTATTATATAATTTTTAAGTTTTGGATCTGGTCGCATGGGTCAACGTTCCGGCATACTATTCAATAATGCCTTATCTGATTTTAATATCGGCCAATTTCAAAACTATTTCAATTTGCCAAATTTGGAAAATATCAATGAACTCAAACCTCAAAAACAACCCATGTCTTCTATGGCTCCACTAATTGTTACAAATAAAGAAACGGGAGACGTTAGACTTGTTATTGGTGCTGCTGGAGGTTCTCGTATTATTTCCACTTTAGTACAAATTCTAATCCGAATTTTGTGGCAAGAACAAAATATTAAACAAGCCATAGACGCACCAAGATTTCATCATCAATTATTGCCGAATATATTGGAATATGAATTTGGTGTATTGCAACAAGTGGTGGAAGATTTGGAAAATCGGGGACATCAAACGGAAAGAATTAGAAGAAAATGTACTGCAGTATGTGGTGTGGAAAGGGTTAAGGAAGGTATAGTATTGGCAAATGCTGACTATCGCAAAGAAGGAGGAGTGGATGGCTTCTAAAGAATAATAAAAGGTAACAAATTTATTGCACAAAAAATAAAAATTTTAAAAAATATGAGAAAAACTAAAAAAATATTATTTTTCATTGGTAAAAGAAATTATATATGAGGAAAAATATAAGGGGAAGTCTATTTAAATAGTAATCATTTCTTCATCACGTGTTATTTGAAACAATAACACATAATTATTTCTATAACAGTTATCAATTCAAAACAAACAGATAATTAATTAAAAGTGAAACGTAAATTAACCCCAAATATCCTTAAAAACTCATTACCTTAAATGTACCTTTAGAGTCTTAATCAAACCTTCAATCGTTAAACATTCTCTATCAAATAAAATGAAACGCACTTCATCGAATCATCATAGTAAACATCAAGGAGGAATTCTATGGCGTCTTTTAATTTATTATTTAGATATAACAAAGGAATTATTCCGCAATACCACTCTAAATGGTTTAAAGTATTTAACTTTTAATTATTTAACCATATGGGAAAAGTACTTGAAAATGTTTATAGATTTTTATATGTAAAATATACTAAAGATATTTTCCAAATTTTAGATTATTTTTCTTATGCTGCTTTATAGCTGCCGCATATAATTCGCTTAACTTTGCTATAAATATTCTTCAAAAATGGCAAACTTCTCCCGTAATAACAGTTATGAATCCAGAATCTTCAGTTATAACCAGTGAACCATTTCCGGCATTAACAATTTGTAACATGAATCAGGCTCAGTACAGTAAAGTCAAGGATTTTGAAGTGTAAGTTTTAATATCAGATTCCGAATAATTTTGTGGAATAAAAAACAAATAATATTATAGAATAAATTTAAAATAGGAAGCGAAGCAGAACCTACAGTGGAATTGAACTAGAATCTGAAAAAGAACTGATCTAGAACCTGAACCATAACCTAAACTATAACTTGAACTATATTCTGAACTAAGACCTGAACTAGAAATAAACTAGAACCTGAAGTAGCAACTGAACGAGAACTGAACTAGAACTGAACTAGGACTCAACTAGAACAGAACAAGAATTAAACTAAAACTGATCTAAAACTGAATTAGAACTTAACTTGAACTTAAATAGAATTTAACTGAAACTGAACTGCAACTGAAACTAGAATAAACAACAAAATATTGTACCTTATTCTCTTCTGATTTTTAGTAATTCCCGGGAATATATTTTTTTGCAAAAGTTATGTTTCCGAGAACATAATTACACAGCTTTAGGTAAAGCATTGCCAAAATCTCCTCCAAACTTTTTTTCAAAATTAATTGTGAATGTAAGTGATGGATATCTAATATTCAGTATGAAAAATATTAAGTTTTTTAACAATTTAAGAGTGGTCAATCATGTTCTGATATGGTCGTTTATTGTGAGTACGGAGAAACTGTAAGAACATGTACTGATTTATTTCGAGAAGTTCTTTTGGATGAGGGGTTATGTTGTGCTTTTAATGTGGTACATCCATTTATGCTCTATAAAGGAGAGTAAGTAAAATATTTTTTTTTACTTAAGAGTATTTGTTGAATATGTCACATTTAAGCTTTTTTATAATACGGGATTATACATCTGTTGATGGTCAAACTATACCCGTCGATTGGAGTCCAGAAAAAGGATATATCAAAGAATTGCCTACCAGTTTTTATCCACGCACTGCTTTGGGAGGTGGCATGTTTAATGGTTTGACATTAATTCTGAATGGCGATGTCGACAATTATTATTGTTCCTCTACCAATGGACCAGGTTTTAAGGTAACATAAGTAGTGGAAAATTTCACGGAATAAACTTTAATTAACATTATTTTAGATATCGTTGCATAATCCAATTGATACACCTTATGTTAAGGAAACCGGTTTATCTGTGGCTCTCGGTGTTCAAACAAGTTTTCGTGTTACCACTATAAAAGAGGGAGCAGTTTCAACCCTACGCTCGTCCGTAACTCCTAAAGAACGTCAATGTTTCTATACCGATGAATATCCTTTGCATTACTTTCGTCACTATACTCGACGTAATTGTGAAATGGAATGTGATGCTCATTTTATGTTGGACGAATGTAATTGTATTCCTTATTACATGCCTCCAATAACTCCAAATACCACTATTTGTAGTATACGACATTTTGATTGTCTGTTAGAGGCCGAGAAAGATTATATCGATCCAAAACGTTTGGCCTGTAAAGATGAATGCTTACCAAGTTGTAACGATATCTCTTATTTTCCGAAAGCTTTCTTAACAAATCTGGGAAATGAAGGTTTCGGTATTACAAATCCGTTTTTCCGTAATATATCTACAAAACGCTTGAAAAGTAATTATGCTCTAATAAATATATTTTTCCCTTCAAATTACTATCGAGGCAATGTGAGAACACCATATATGGGTTTAACGGAATTTTTATGTGAGTTGAAAATTTTCGAAATAATATTTCATAATTTCATGTTATATAATTTAATAGCGCAAACTGGTGGCATTATGGGTCTTATGATGGGTTTTAGTATAATTTCTGTGGTGGAGATGGCATACTTTTTTGTCATCAAGCCAATTATGTATGCATGGCGAAAATATTTCCAACGTAACAGGGTGGAAATTGCGAATATTGAAACAGTTGGCGGATGTGAATTGCAGGAGTATCAGAATGTAAGTAGTGAGAAAATAATATTGAAATGGATTTATAGTTTACAAAATTTTGTTACAGTATCGTTACCCCCTGGCACCACCCAATGTGTATTCCAGAACACAGTTGCCACCTTATAGTCGAAATTTCGAATATCCGAATTTTATACATTAAAAAATAACGATTTTCAAAACATATACAAATGAACAGTGCACAAATAACTCCCAAAAGACTCTTTCATTTATTTCAGAAAACAAATACACTCCCAATAGTCACTTTCATTATAATTTCTTTCTAAAAATTCATTATATTATCGCTTATTCGAAGATACTTTAAGAAAAAATATATTTTTGCCAGATGTTTAAAAAATACCAAAATTCATATTTGTTTTAATTTACATTACTTTTTATAAAAATTCCCTCCAAAAGTGATTAAATAATTTCTCCATTAAATGTGTAACGTCAACAAGGTATCAATCTCAGACTCTATATTTATTTTTGAACCAAATTGAAATCCGGCTACATTTTCTGTAATATTGTATGAAAATGAATCTGAACAATTTCGAACTTGTGGCAACTCAACAACAACCTGTTGAATGTATCATTTTCTCTACACACAAAGCGCATTTCAATTCAGTTGTGTCTCTCCATTTGTTGTCGTAACATCTGTTTGACGTGCAAACCACCGACCGGTTATTTTTAGTGTCTAAAACTCTTTAACTAAACATAAAGTGTGTTTTTGTATTTTAATTAAAATCAATTAATCTTTTATTTCTGTAATAAATAAAGGGAAACGAAAAGAATTTGTAAAATAGATTTAAGAAAAGAAGAAAGAATTTAAATTATTTCTAAAAAATTTAATTGACGGAAAATATCTCTTTTTTGTGTAATAAAAGAAAAATAAAAAATTCTTAACTAAGTAGTGCGTGTAATTTAATACGAATGTAAGAAGACTAAAAACTAACAAAATTATAAAGTGGGCGTTGGATTTCTTTTTTTTAACCACTTTCACCATCCGGTATTTAACGAAGGTAATGTTTTATTGTTTTGGGGAATTATCTAAGTACGTGAGTACAATTTAGTTGAGTACTTTTTAATGTTAAAATAATAGTAGACACCAGTTTGGGGTTTAACAAAGTCATGCAATATATTTGGTTTTATTGAACTTGTGCAATGATTCTTTTATTTCTTCTCTTTTGATGAAATTTTATTTAGGGTGTTCACATTTAATGATTATTTTTTTGCCCTCATGTACAGTGGGACAAATATTTTGGGAAACATATATAAATAACAATGCATATAATTATTAATTTTCAAAACTTTTGTGTAAAACTTCTTTCATTTAAGCCTCAGAAGATAAAGGTTGCCAGATTTAATTAGACACATTCTGAAAGTTTCTACATGACTTACAAAAATTATTTTGACAGTTTTTTATTATTTTTAAAAAAAAAAAGATTTTTTGTGAATTTTTAACTAAATTTTCCAAAAAAAAATAAAATATTTCACCAAAATGTGAATGTTCACAAAATTGGTGAAAAAAGTATTCGTACAAATTTTTCACAGAAATACTTAGTTCTGAAATTTTGCTCCTAAAAACGCTTTCCAACGAAAATTATGTTTAGAACCAAAAATAAGAAAATATTTTTGTTCGGGTATTTTGTGTTTGGGTTTTTGATTATACCTAAAATTAAATATCGACTGTCGCAAAAATTGTAAATTAAAATTCAATCAAGTGCGCAAAAATTGAAAGTTTGGAGTGCTTTTCCAATTTTTAGACAGGTTTATAATATATTAATCTATTTAATATTTCTCATTCCTAAATTTGTCCAATTCATTTTTGTCCCAATTCATAACACGATGTTTTATATTTTTGCGTTGTTTAAATAACATTTTTTGATGCAGCTTGTCATGTGGAGAAGTCTGGAAAAGATTAAAAAATGTGTAGATAATAGTTAATTATAATATAAAGTTTTTAGTTTCACACAAACTTACCAAATTAGGATTATTATCTTTTTGGTCTAATACCAAAGGATTTCTTCTTTTAAACATATCAAAAAATGGCTTAAATAAAATGAAGTAAAAAGCCTCCGCTATAGAAATAACACTAAAACCCACCATTAAACTCATAACACCTCCAGTTTGTGCTAATCAAAAAATATATATCGATAAATCAATAAAAATCTTTAAAATAATTTTCATTCCTTAAAAACTCACACAAAAACTCAGTGAATCCCGTGTAAGGTACCTTAGTATTTCCCCTAAAGAAACTATCTCTATAATACATCTGTACCATGGCCAAATTTTTATGCATCACTTCTTTCGAAATATTACGAAAGAACGGATCTTGTAAATTAAAATCTCTTGAGGCCAAAGGTGATACAAACATATCGGGGAAATAACTTAGATCATGGCAACCGGATAAACAATCCTCTTTACACTTCAAACTTATTGGATCCAATACTAAACGTTCCGTTCGAGCAACACAATCCATTTCGTCAAGAAAACATGTTGTAGCATTTGCATAGATTTTTGCCATATGATATGGTATACATTTACAATGCCGGAAAAATTTGTTCGCATCACATTCCATTTCACAGTTACGTCTGGTATAGTATTTGAAATAGAGCAGATTTTTCTCACCAGAAAAATAACATTGTCTTTCTTTGGGATTAATGTAGCGTAACATCGAAAGAGATTCCATGCGTTTGGGATTAACACGTATACGAGTTTGATGACCCAACATTATGGGTAAACCGGTTTCTTTAATGTTGGGAGCATCAATTGGATTGTAGAGAAGAACCTGTTAGGCATTAGAAGAGATTAAGTTATTGAGGGGAATTTATATATATTTTTTGAAATACTTTGAATCCGGCACCATTTGTAGAAGAACAATAGTAATCATCTAGTTCAGCATTTAAAACTACAGTTAAACCCATAGAGACACCGGCACCTAATTTTGATGGAAGAAGAGAATTTTAAAAATCATTGAAAATTATTTTTTACAAGATTTATTTTTTATAAATACCAACTGCTGTTCTGGGATAATAGCTCTTAGGCAACTCTTCTTCATAACCTTCTTCCAAATTCCAATTTACTGGTACACTAGAGCGTCCATTTGAGGAGGTATAATCACGTATAAATTTGTACCTTAGACGTGGAAAGATTTAATTAATTAAATTACTTATACCCGAGCAAAGAACTTAAATACATTTAAATTTCATTTTAGAGATTTTCAACGAGGATTTTATAGGAGACCTATAATTTTTTGGACTGATATATGTTATAAAGTATACAAATTAATACATATAAAATGATTGAAACCGATCAAGTAGATGTACTTTTGTTCTATATTGCAAGTTTTAAGAATAAAATGTACATTGACAGAGCTAAAGGTGTTAAAAAAAATATTGTATCTCCGACACTAAACTTGCTTCAGAGCGTGTTAAATTGTATATCTATTACATTTTGCAAGACTGTTTTTTTACTCAATATACTTACTCTCCTTTATAAAGAAAGAATGGATGTAATTGATTGAAAACACAACAAATACCCTCATCCAAAAGAATTTCACGAAACAAATCCGTACAGGTTTCCTCAGTGGGACCAAATTTACAATAAATAATCATTTCACTGCAACTTTGGGTATTCTGAAAATTATTTTCACCAACAAAAAATACAATTAAATTTTGTGTGAAATTAAGTTAACATTTTTTTAAGTAAAATTATACCTTAATTAAAAAATTCACCAAACTTTCATCTTTAGAGGGTTTATAATTTTTAAAACGTGAGTAATCGTAAGACTGGAAACAGATTTTCTGTAACATGGCATATTCGGGAGTGTCCCTTAAATATGTAGATTTTATTACATTAAATAGAAATACTTTTTGTACGATAACTTACGGTTCTATATCTTTTACTCGACTTGCTAAAACCTGATTCATATTACAAAATGTTACTGCGGGAAAGGGAACATTTTGTATAGATGTAGCTTTGGAACTCATGCTTATAATCACTGGATTATTTTGCCATTTTTGTAGAAAATATATAGCCATATAGAGACCCGCAGTGAAAACAATGGAAAATGAGACCAAATAATAACTCCTTTAAAGTATCACAAATTAAAGTAAATTTCTTATCAAGTAACTTTTTTTCCATGGTTTTAACATACCTCTCCCATATGTTACGATGTACATCTTCTATATATTTCAAACCGTTTAAAGAAGTTTCTACCAAAAATCTTTTAAGATTCTCCTTAAAATACACATGTATTGGTAATAATTTTGGTTTTGGATTTTTAACTGGTATATTATGTATTTCCATTATTACTCCAAGGAATTCCTCTCGATGTCTTATCCAGCAGAAATGTTAAAAGTAAATGATTTTTTTAACATTAAATAAAAATTAAGGAAACCTTTCTCATTATTGAATAAAGTAAATGAAGAGGTGTCCATTTCAAATTTCATTAAATTAAGTAATGATAATTATAGTTTTATTTTAATCGAATGATTTCTGACATTATTACTCGATATTTCTTCACAATTATCAAGGAAATCAATTTTGTTTTGTTTGTTATTTGAAATAATATTGAGATTTCCCTCAAAATGTTTGATTTAATTCCTAATTTTTGTAATTGAAAATTAGAATAAAATATTTTTTAGATCCAATTGTTATCATATAATGGTCCGAATTTTTAATAAAAGACGGAAAACTTAGCGAAAAGCGATAAACGAATTAAATATATTCGACTGTGCCGAATATTATATACCCTCCACCATTAACATTTTAGAAAATGTTTAATACAAATTCAATTGAATGGATGGAGGCCAATGTTGGTGGTACAGACAAATGCAGTCCGCTGATGTCGAAGTTCATTACACTTCATAATAAAATTATAAGTACATTCAGGAAAAAAGTTAAAAGGTTGACAATTACAAAAATAAAAGCTTTAAAATGTCTTTTGGAAAGTGATTTTATAAAGGCCTTATTCTTGTATCAAATCTTATTAATTATAAAATTATATATAAAAATGTCACCTCCACCACATCAAAACAAAATTTCAGTCAATTTAGCTCTGTCCGTCTGTCTGTCCGACAGTATGTCCATCTGTTAGTTGTTGGTGTGCTCATACTCACAATAACTGACAGGCCTTATTGAAATTTGGTCTGAGTATTTGTTAGAGTTCTGTAAAATCTTTTTTTTTTAAACCAGGAAAATTAGTTCAATGTTTTAAAAGATATAGATCGATATCTGAGGGAGCCTCTAAATTTAAGCAAAAAACTTTCGTAAAATCGATTTGCCATAATATTAAGCTTTATGTACTTCATTACCACTCCAAAAAATATTAAAATCAGTTCAGTTGAAAAAAAGTTATAGCCAAAAATATAACTAATTTAATGACACAATAAGTTTTCCGTGTTATATTTAAGAAAAACTTTTATATATTGTAGACGTCTGTGAGTATATGTGTGAGTGTGTATGTATTTACTTCACACCCATTTGAGAAGGAAGGTATTGAAGATTCGACATAGCCGAATATGGCATTTTTACCTTTTTAATATAAAGTGTACGTCCGAAAGTATGATTTATATAATGTCAGGCCCTTTCGAGCTAGTGAAAATTTCGGATTACTGAACAACCATATTTTATGTTTTAATTCAAATAATACACATAACATATACATATAGTACATATAGTAGATTTGAATAATCCATATTAATTTGAAATTTCGAACAACGATGATTTAATTTCCGCTATATTTTAAGATTTTTCTTACATAGAAATTGTCTTTTTTCAAATCGTTTTACTTTTAATATTTTCACAGTTTAAAAAAATCACAATAACTTTTTATTTTATTATAAAAAAGCCTACAAATGTACTATTCAGTAGAAATTATGCCCCACTATTCCTTCTATAGGAATTTTTTTATACATATAAAATTTGCAATAAAGAGCTTTTGTACTACAAGACGTTCTGTGGACAATATTTTTATATTTCGTTACAATTTATATACATTTCCAAAATTCCAAATTCATTACTTTTATTTACAACCCTGTCGAAAATCATGCAACTGTTCATTTAAATTTTGACAACGAAAACAAAACACACAACCGAAAGAGATCAATACGTTCTCACTCTCTCGTTATGACTCTCCAAAGCAAACACAACAAAAACACAATCTACTAAAATTCAAATAAATTCATTCATTCAAACATTCTTCATTACAATATACAAAAACCCCTCAAACCCAACAAGTTATAGACAAAAAATAAAATAAACAGCTTTTTTATCAAACATTTCATTTAGTTGCGTTTTGCTCTTTGGAATAAACGTTTGTGTTTGTACTTCGTAGCTCTGATAGATTTTTAGTTTTTCTTTGTTTTTGTGACAAAAAAAAACCGGCAAACACAAATAAATAATAAAGATAAAAAATAAAAGAAAATAAGTGAAATAAAATACAAAAAAAAAAAAATACTAAACTACAGAAAAATAATATATAATCGAGAGTCTATTGTTAAATAATTATAAAGCAGATATAAAAATATATTCGTTTTACTGCTAAAAGTGTGAAAATTAAAAGTGAACTAGAAGCTTTTTTTTAAAAAAATATATATAAAATTTTTCCATATAGAAAAAACAACAACAAGTGCCAGTAAGTTTTTTTAAGAAATTTTATATATACAAAAATCAGGTTTTTAAATATTTTATTTATTTTTTATTTTATTTTTTATTTTTTGCTTTTAATTTGTTGTTTCTGTACCGATTTGACTTTATGATTTTTACTTTACCTTATGTATAGGAAATACACAAAGAGTTATAGGCCTTTTGTTAAAATACATTTAATGAATAATGAAATAATTATAATTTGGATTTTTTATTAACAAATTGTACATGTGTGATTTTTTGTAGAAAAATTCCAATTCATTAATATAAAAATTAAAACAAATTTTCTTTATAATTTCAAGATATGAATAAATTTTTATACGTGTAAATACATTTAAAGGGGCACAATATATACTGGTATTTAAGGTTATATGAGTTGGTTCAGAGTTAATATCCAATTCTGTATATATCATGAGTCATCATTGAATATTTATATTGCTGATGATGTTAGTAAACAAATAAACATTTGAACTACTTTAATATCTAGTATATAAATATTTGTTATTTCAATAATTTTCTTAGATTATTATCAGAGAAAAATGGTTAGAGTGTCAACTCTTACAAAAAAAAAAAAAAAAAAAAAAAAAACAATTACATCTAGTAAATCTTAACTATTGTTAACTAAATAAAAAAAGAGTTGACAACATAGTTGTATTCTACGACTCTTAGAACTAATAAGGTTAATGCCGTTTCTTTTTGTGTTACATATTGAATGCTTGATATATATTTTATGAATTTACCGCAACTTTAAAAATGTAAACATTTGTTTGACACATGCATTATTCAAAACTTGTTTTGGTTTCGAGACCGTTAACCGATTAAAACTGTTACGTCTACTTTACTGAATACGTCAATAATGAATTTATAATTTGTTTGTTGTCTAGAGTTCGAACATATTACGATATAAATATATATAATATTCACCGAATTTATTTTTGTTTTAACGTGTTAATATGGGCCTGTTATTAGAATCATATAAACAGTATTGCTATAATGATTTTTATAAACGTTAAACGTGTATGTCACCAGGAAATAATAATATAAGGCTCTATATATATTAGTTGATACTGTTTTTCCTGTCAGTTTGTTGTATGCACGATCACATCCGATCTAAGTAATTTGCTATACATATATTTTATATATTTATATATATTTTGGTCCAAATATAAAAAGCCAATTAATATACAATCAAATAGTGCTTTGTTCTCATCTCATCCAAGCAAAATCCGTTCAATATAAAAAAGTTATAGCAAGATAAATTTAAGTACTTTAATTTTGATAACTAAATATTAAGTTCCTTTTTGTACTCTCCACCATCACAAGTGGTGATGAGGGTTTAATTACTTTGTCATTCCGTGTGTAATGTCATATATATTATTACATCAAATTATCTATTTTTGCACGCTAATATCCACAATAAATGACAGAACTCAATGAAATTTGACGTGGTAATTTATTATATTTATACTTCATTTTTCATTCCATAGAAGAAACTCTCAATTCATTTTCCAAACCGAAATAACGATATCCAATTGACTGGAAGTCCATGCATGAGCTCTCTACAGGTAGCAATTTTAAAGATATTTTGATGAAATTTTGTGCGCATGTGTTGGAATTGGTCACATAATGTCCAATATTCCAAGTAGCTTTCATAGAAATGTCCTCCCGGAATGGTGTTTTCAGATAATTAAACCGATAAATAACAAGATATTTTAGTTAAATTTATCATGAAAAATTCTCAGGTCAAATCCACATACTAAATTTCAAGAAAAACTGTACACAAATTAACGTTGGTCACATACTTCCCAATTCCGATACAGAGTAGTTTTTGTAAAATTATCACAAATAATTATAATTTCAGCTAATTCAGATTTTCAAGGTTAATTTATCAACAATTCGACAATATATAAACAAATTTTTTTCAATACTTCAATTATCAAGAATTTTAATCTTGGAACCGTATATAGTTTATTGATTATAAACAGATATAAAATCTCTATGATTCCGCCGTTGAACTTTGTATCGGTGCGATTCGAAGTTGGTGACTCTTATGTCATGTAATGGTTTATGAGCATTTCCAAGAGACCCGGTTGGTGTAATGTGTCTATATTTCCCTCTATTATGAGCTCGTTTTGTCACTTATGCTGAAGTGAACAACATCTTTTTTTGATTTTAAAGTCTAACAAATTGAAATTTCTTTTACGATTTAAAAGTCTTAAGAATAATTTATTTACTATTTTTTTCTAATTCTTAAAAAATTTAACGAAATCAAGTATTTAAGTAATTTAAAACAATATTCAGGGTCATAATTTATTTCTTTAGGTCTCATTCTTGATGTTTTTATATAAAAATTATAGCAAAAACATGCCTTCATCTTTTATTTATTTAGTTTTATTTTCAATTATTTTTGTTTGTATGTCTTTTTTTTGTTTGTTTGTTTGTATATTTTATAATTTTATTATAATATTTCCTGATAAATAATTGTTTGCGGTACTTCCCCATCTTCCCTCTCTACAATTGAGACAACTAATTATCGTATGAGTTTGAAATTTATTTACTTTTGTAATTTACAATAGAAAAAATGTGTTTTTATTTTCATAATTTAAAATATTCAGTTACTGGAACCATATTAAAATTGATTTTGAATTATTTAAAAAATGACTTCATCTGAAGGAAAAGTGGAAATTTATATAAACTATTCATACACAAAATTTTTTAGGTTATAATTTTTTTAAATTAATAAAGTTTTTTTCCAAAATAAATCTTTAATATTTAAATTAGTTTAATGTAGTGCGCAACGCAATTTTTAATCTTCAAAATAATTAATTAAAATCCCCTGCCTCGTTTCCATAAACAAACAGACGCACACAAATGATTTTGCGTCTGGAAAAGTTTCTTTTTATTTATACCCTTCAGTATGAGAATTGTTGTGTGAAGGTACATTAAGTTTGTCGTTATGTGTGTAACTTAACAAAGAATCATTTAACTTAACATTAGAAGTTCAATTATAATGTTCGTCTGAATATAGACAACATTCTTAATGACAGATTAATATCTTAAAATCTCAAAAAGGTTTATATTGGGTAGTTTGTTATTGCCCTCGGTACAGCGATGTTAAAAATCGAAAATTGCGTTCTGAAACAAAAAGTAAAAGAACGAAATGTGAGACGAAGAGGAAAGGATTGAAAAGAATTAATTGGAAATTTTTGAAAAATTTTTAGGTTTAAACATACACTTGAATTCCAAAACAACTAAGAATGCAAAGGAACCTTAATGAATCACAAAATTTATATATTTTTGGCTATAACTTTTACTGCTATTGATCATTTTTGGTATTGTGATACGGCGAAATTCTATTCTTATATGTCGATTTAGAATTGAACATTTTATTGATTATCTTCTCTTAAATTTAGAGGTTGCCTCAGATATCGGTCTATATCTTTTAATATACTGTTAAAAAATAACAAAATCGGTTCAGACACAAGTAAGTAGAAAAAAATATGAGCCAAAGACATGTAAAATGTTGTTATTCATATAAACATATATATAAAGTATGTTGTAGGGTATTACAGATTCGACATGGTCGAATATAACAAGTTTTATATATTATTTACTCTGCTTTTGTATTCTGCTCATAAAGATAAACTTTCAGAAATAATAAGAAAAAATCCATAAAATTACATCATCATCAGTTTAGTCTTCTTAATTTTGTATTTTTTTATTGTCTCTATTTTATTACGACGTCATAACACTCCCTTAAACTGAGAGAAAATGTTTGTAAACTTCATAAACTGTCAAACAATTTAAGCTTTTTTGACAACAAAGGTGTGTTAAACTATAATTTTGAATATATAACTACTTTTCATAAATACTCTAGACCTCATTTTCTTTAATGACGAAATTTCCCAAAAACACGTCATATTTCAGTTTAGAGTTTTTTCTTTAAATTTCTGTTGAGTTATTCAAAAGTGACTGACACTTGGTAGACTGACTTAATAATTACAATAAAACCACGTCATATTTTCTGTTTTAAAAAATCTTTGTATCTTTATGAATATGTATGTACGTATATATGTATTTGTAGTATTGTTTATTTATACAAAACTTATTCATTGTTGTTCTTGTTATTTGAATTAATTAATGACGTTTTAAATATTTTTATTTATTTAATTTGCATCTTATTTTGTCATATTACTCACGATTTGTTTTTGTTTTTTTTTAATGTCTGTCTCTAAAAATATTTTAAATTTATAGTTTAATTTCACAAGTTTGCATTTAATGTTATGGTTATCAGACATGCCGATTCTAAAGCATATTTAAAGTTTCAAAAATGTTTCTGCGCGCTTCTGAAAAGTTTTATTGTTTCTGAGAAAACTCAATGATGTGGGGAAGATAGCGCACAGTGTTTCATATGAAAACTGAAATGGAAATAAATCTCTAACCTTCAAACGGCTCTCATTTCAATCAAATTTCCAACAGTGATAGCAGAGATGCAGGCTATCACTGTGTGAAAATTCCAGCTTTGCATACCATAAATAAAGAAAAAAATAGGAAGGACTATAGCAAAATTTATAGATGAGATAATCTAGCTTAAAGATTGAACTAAATATCCCTTGAGAGATGGTAATACAGTTTACATATACAATAATTGATAAATTTTATTGAAATTTCTCCTGAGTATTTGCTATTGTCCTGTTAAGTTTTCTATTTAAAACCAAAAATTGGTTCAGTATATTAAAAAATATTGACCGACATCTGAGGCAACCTTTAACTTCATGAGAAGATCTTCCATGGGAAAGATATCCACAAATTTATTACAAATTGAGCTTGTTTAGGCTCTAGCAGCTCTGGTTAATGAAATAATCGGGTTTTTTTATAAAATTAAATTAAAAAATTTTGGAAAGAGATTTGAAATTGTGCTTGTTTTGCTTTAGCTGCTCTGCTTAACGAGATCATTGAGCTTTTATGAAATTAATAAATATAAAATCGCGAAAAAAAATTTGAAAACCTTTCAGTGTTAAGTGATATCTTTATCGCTATCTCTACTTTTCTTGTAGTATACGAAGTGGACAGAAAAATATAGCTAACTCAATTCAGAAGTTCGTATGCAAAAAAATATATATATTTTTCTCTTAAATAAAACATCAAAACAATGTAAAATCAAATACGCAATAAGTGCATTTCTAATTGAAATCGACCAAAACTCATTATTGCAACTTTTTCTAAATTTTCTAATTTTTATAATTGGAATAAGATATTATTTTCGTTTATTTCTTCTAATAATTCTCTTGATATCACTTCCTTTCTCCTTAAATTTGAGTCATTCATACTCATAAGATCATTTGATCATGTTATCTTAAAGATGAAAGAAAAAGAAAATTCTAAAAACTTTATATTTCTACAACTTTCAAAACCACTATGATTAAACTAAATATTTGTATCTTTTATGATTCATTTGTGGTTGAATGCTCCCGCTAGTTGGCCGATAATTCTTGTTGTTTTATCAAGAAATTTAACGTCTGTCATGAGATATAATTATCGCTCGACTTGTATTTATTTGTTCATTTCATCACACATCTTCTCGCTACATTTTAATCTAGTTTAGTGTTATTTTTCTATTATTTTTCTTTCTATTTTTATTATAAACAAAAATTACACTCGATTTTTAGAACTGGTGAAAGAAACAGACATTTAGTTGTAAATATTCTGAAATTTTTGTTTTTGGGGTAATTTACAAGATTTAGTTGTTCTTAAAAATGAATTAAATAAAACGTTTTGTGTGAGGTTTTTCTTTTCTTTTTTTATATATTTTCTGAAAATTAAATAAATATTTTTTTTATATTTTTCAAATACAAACACATGTTGCTTGATTTAATGCCAACAGTTTTTCGAATTGAAAAGTATAACAGACGCGATAATTAAGTTCTGCAGTTTTAGGAAAACTGTATTTTTTTTATTAAGATTAAATGGGCAATTTTTGTGATTCTAATGTAACTTAATTTTTATAAGTTTAATGATTTTATAATTTAGATAATATCGATTTCTCTTATTCTTAGTTATTTAGTAATAAACTAGATTTTCTTTTGAAATCTAAAACGTTCATTTACTTTTTATTCAGTAAAGGAAATTGCAATGGGAAATAACCTCCATTAAATATTGAGATTAAAAATTACAAAATACCAATATTTGTATAGTTCTAATTACGAGTGAGTTGATGTTTTCTTGAAAATCCTTTCACTAACGTGCTTTCCACGCACAGTGCTTTCTGTCACTATGCTCGAACTGATAGTCCATCTCCGCTTAAAGTCAAACACACTTTTGGACACCTCAATTCTTTTTAACGTAAGTCCAATATTTCTCAATTGGCCTCAGCGCCGGGCAGTTTAAAAAATTTTCCCTTTCTTGGTACAAATATCTCATTATTGTTCTTGTACCACTTACTAAATGATACCAAGTCAGAAAGTGAATTTCGATATTTTTAGAACCTGTTGTAACAAAATGATCGACTATTTTCGCCGCAGCTGCGTATTAATTGTTACTGCTTTTGGATTTTCTTCGCCATTCTCTCTACAATGAGCCACATAAAATACTTGACCAGGAATTTGCGAAAAAATTGCCAGAACATACGTTTCCTCATCCATTATTTAGCAAGAATATTTTTTTAAGAAAACGACTTCAATTTCTGTGCTCTGTTTTTGGCCTCAAAATTTTTAGCAGCGTTCCTGTCAGGTAATTTTTCAGCCTTGTATGTTTTTAAATCAGAATTACCTTTAACTTTTCGTACCAAATAACAAGGCTGTTCTCCTATCAGATGTGTTGGAAGCTCTTTTTGAAAATACTTTCATTTTTTGGTTTTTAAAACATCATATGGACCATCAACGGACAGATTCTTCTCGTACTGGTTAATAGCATTTGAAACAGTTTGTCCTTTGTAGTAGACCTTTGAATGCTTGGCCAACATTATATTGGTTATCTGATTGGAATGAGAAATCAGATAACCAATATAAAGTTTAATTAAAAAACGTATGTTAAGATTTTTTCGATCTTACTCCTTATTTCTTAAATCTCAATTCAATATATTCCCCTTAGCTATACTTCCCCTTCGTCAATCGCTTTAAATAAGTTCATTGATATTAATGCACTTAAATCAAATAAGAAAAAACAACTTGTTATTTTTTGTTTCAATATAAAATACAAAATATTTACAGTTTTTTCTGTAATTTTCTTTACTTTTTAGTTTGTCAATAATGTGTGACGTCATTACACATTTCTATTAGTAAAAAATATATTCACTTATGTCTATGTATTTATCCACACAATAATACACACGTCATGTGTGTTTCGAAAATTGTGCTACCAATTGGACTGTCTAAACTACAATGCAGTTAAAACCATAAAAAATGCAGGAGAAGAGACATCGCAAGAGTGCCAAAACTATATATATATTGTTGAAACGTAGAATATTAGGGGTATTCAGGAGATATTGAATAATATTGGTATAATTTTCTTTTGTACTAACATTTTTATACACTAAATGTTGATATATAAAAAATTGGAAATTTTTATTAAATTGAAATTTTTGAAATTTTGATAAAATTTCTGACTTTGAAGAAATTTCAAGAATTTCAATAATAAAGTTTGAAATTTTGATAAAATTTCAAATTTTGATTGGATTAAAAATTTGCTATAAATAAAATTTCAATTAATTTTGAAAATTTGAAAAATTATATAAAAAATAAGTTGTTGATATAAAACATTAAAGTTCTGAAGTTTGATAAATTTTTAAAGTTTTTTAGTTACATTTATTACACTCTTCACTACCACGAAAGGTGAAAAAGGTTAATATACCTTTTCCCATTCCATGTGTAACGCTAAGAATAATGTATACATATTCTTGCATCAAATTAAAATCTGAGTCGATTAAGCTATGTCCGTCTGTCTATCTGTCTGAGCGTTGTCACGCTCATATGGGTTCATTACATTAACTGATATAGACTGATATCTGAATCAACCTCTTTAAATTGTCAATTATAATTCGACAAATTAGAAACAAAATTTTCCATAATTTTAAATTATATTTACCTCATTACCATTCCAAAATTATCGAAATCGGTTCAGTAGAAAAAAGTTATAAAGAAAAATATTACTAATCATATGACTGATTAAGTTTTCCGTAGTTATAACTAATAAAACCTTTTAAACATTGTCTGCGTTTGTGTGTGCAAATATGAGTGTATATGTTCGTATACTGTATATGTACGAAACATAATATATTGCATCAAATATTGAACTTGAGATAATTCAACTTCAAATGAAGATATAAACAAGTTAATCACATTTCAAAGTTACATGTACTTAAATTGTTTAATGCGGAAAGAACATAAATCGAATTATCAACTTAATAATAAATCTCTCATTTATTAAATCATATATTGTTTTTATATATCGTAAATATCTTGTTCGAGTTTTTTAGATAAAAATTGTAATTTTTTTGTCATTATTATATTGTAACTAAATATTGTATTTTTCAAAACTGTGATTACCCTTAATTTGTATCAATTATTTTAAGTTTGATATATAATATAAAAGTCAAGGTACATTTATCAATTTAAAAATACAAATTGATAAGGATTTACATGTTTTCATAGCAAATTTTTTCTTTATCTTTTGACAAACAATTTAAAAACAATTAAATTTTATTAAAAATTGTTTATCAATGAAATTTAACATTTTATTTATAAAATAAATATTTTTTATCTTTGCAGATTTTAAAAGAATTTAATTTTATTTCTAAACGAGGAAAACGTTTTATAAACTTTTAAACAAAATGTATCCATTTGTGAGTATTTTTAAAATAAACTTAAAAGCATGAACTTTTATTAGAATTTAAGTTATTTACTAACAAATTTCAAATTAAAGCAACAAAAATTAAAAAAAAAAAAAAAAAAAAAAATATTTTAATTAAAAAAACACCTTTCTAAATATTTATTTTATATTTAAACGCATGTCATGTTTTAATACCCTACACCATCGTAAGTGATTGGGCTATAATGCGTTTGTGCTGATGTTTGTAACAAGTACACCGTTCTACTCAGAATCATTTTCTAATTCGATTGAGTGATATCCATCCTTCCGTCTGTCTGTACGCCGACGTTGTGGACAGTCTACAGGTACATATTTTTATTTTGGCCTAAGGGCTAATCCTATTGAAATTAGCCGTTTTCTGTTCAACCTCCTTTTTTTGAGTTAATTCAGTGATGTCAGTCCGTCCGGCAGGCTTTCCATGTAAACGTTGTGAACGGTCTACAGGTCGCAACTTTTGAAATATCTTTATGAAATATCTTTATGAAAAGACCAAGCCTATTGAAATTGGCCATGTTCATATCCCATACAAATGTCCTTCAGCAAAATTTATTCTAAAACTCATAAATTTGACATAAAAGTAATTGTCTCAATAATGTAATGCACAGTTAAGCGTATATCAGAAATTTAAATTATACGAGGGTTATTTATTCATTTTTCGTAACTACTATTTATAACCAATATTGTGGAGTAGGGTATTACATAGTCGGGCTTCACCGACTATAACATCATTGCATGTTTTATTTTATGATATTAAATTTATTTTTAAATAAATATGAACTAAATATTTTATATTATTTGTAAAGAGACATAATATAACTGTACATTTATATATGTATATATCTATGTATGTATGTATGTATGTATGTATGTATGTATGTATGTATATATTATTTAATTGTTAGTGAAAGTTATTTAGTTATTTTATCTTTTTGTGGTTTAATTATTTCAAAAACATTTCAAAGCAAAATTATGATGTGGTGTGGCAAGTGGCAGATAAAAATCTATTTTTATATACATATATTTTGTCAAACTTTTATGAATTATTCATAGATACATATATTATTTATGTTTAATTAAGTATTAATAGAAATTTTAAAACGATGTAACATTAATAACTAATTACAGTTATTAAATGTGATAAATTATGATATTTAGTTCTCATTAATATAACATTCAACATCCACAATTCTTAAACTTTAAATCCCTTCAAGTTCCTTTAATTCTTTCTGTTGGAAGATGAGATCTATAATCTGAGCTCCATGTATAAAAATATGGGTTATTATTTTGATTATAGTATGAATAATGCTCTGAACTTTCTAATCAATAAACATGATTATTATCTCGATAATCAAGATAATAGTCTGGACCGTAATCTGGACTCAAGTCCACACATTGATCTCGGCGAAAAACTACTTAACTATATTCAAGATTAAATTTTGAATTGTAATATAAATATGACTGTAGTCGGTATTGTATTCTGGATTATAATTTGAACAATAGTCTGGTCTATATAATAACCAATAATCTAGAATATAGTCTGGTCTCTTGTCTTTATTCTAATATAAAGTCTAAAATCTTACTATCCTAATAATGATCAGGATTGATATTTTCATTATAATCAGGACTTTAGTCTGTACTATAGTTTAATGTGTGAAGGTCATTTTCTCAAATCAGGATTATGTTCTGAATTGTAATCTGAACAATAGTCCGAACTGTATACTGAAAAATATTCTAGATTGTAGTGTTGGCAATGCTTCGTACTCCAAAATATATTTTAATTTATACTCTAATCCAAACTATAAATCAATGTAGACAATAATAAAGTCTAAACTATAAACTGCCATAAGGTCTGATGCTATTATCAATAATTTCTGACTGTAGTCTGGACTATAGCCAGCTCTGTAATGTTGATCAAAGTCCGTACTATAATCTGATATGTAGTTTGAACAATATACAACTTATGGGCAGATCTATAGTTTGGACTATAGTACGAACTAAAGTATTATTTGGTCTGGGCTTTAGTCTGTTCTATATAAAGAGCAAAAATCTAGGAATATATGCCTCTATCAGCAATTATTATTTTGGAATCGCATAAATTTGTCAGATTATTTTGTTTACTATTTTAAATAAATATTTTTCTATTGGAAAAAGCCAAGATTAAAAATTAATTATTCTGAAATGTTCATCATTTTCTGTAATTCAATATTCCAAACCTGTGGAATCAAAAATATTTTGTTTAATTATTTAAAGCATCAAAAAAATTCAATCAAAGTTTAGTGAGATTTAGCACTCATTTTATTTGCAGCTCTCAAAATTTCCCTAAAAATATTTCACATTGCAGTTTGTAATTTGAAATTATTTCCATAACTCATCAACTTCATTCCGCTCCAAAAAATTCTATTAACTCAAAATTCCCTGCCACTGTAAAAACAAACATCACATTTTTCGGCATTACGTTTTGAGCAGCTTATTCTTATATCGAATTACCGTTTTCCATCTCTTTTTTGTTCTATAATTTGTGATAATTATTCAAACATTCGTTAAATAGACTAAAGGAAACTTGTGATTGTTTGTGTATTCTTCTTATTTATAGGGATCCGGTATGCCACAACCACACGCCACATCATCTTCAGGTTATAATACGAATAATCAACATGCCGGTATGCCAGCTGGTGTGCCATTCGGTGCTGGCTGGATAGCACCCACACAGCATCCACATCAGCAGCAACAACAACAATCGAATTTACACTATCAATCAGCTCCTTATCCTACAACACATAATAATTCAGCTCCTTATCCCTCTCATAATGGTGGAGCTCCTTATCCCACGTCTGCACCTTATCCTCATACTGCTCCATATCCCTCAAATCAACCACCCTATCCACCAGGTAGTCATCAAAGTGCTCCCTATCCAGGTTCATCTTATCCTCATAATCCTCAACAAGCAGCTTATCATTCACCCTCATCTTCATCGTCCTCATCTTCTCATTACCATAATCCTCATTATTCAGGCATACCAAATCATCCTACTTCATATAATCCCCAACATGGTTACACACCGATACGTACTTCAAGTGGCCTTGAATCACCAGCTGGTAATATACAACACTGTTTTGAAGAATTGGCACAAAGACAAGGTCATCCCATACAGCATCATCTTTTGCATCGTAAAGAGGTTAGTTTTTAGTAGTGTTGGTCTCCACAGATAAAAGATAAAAAATCTCTCTCTCTGACTTACTTAAGTAACTGTTTAGTTAATTACTTAATTAAAAGTTTTTGTTTTAAATTAAAAAAATAATAATAAAAGTTGGGGTTTTCGGAACATTTATTTGATGATCATGATGACGATTTAAATGATGATTATATTGAAATTTATGAAAAACAATATTATCGTGATAATAATGATAGCGCTGATCTTAATGATATTCTAACGGATGAGGATGTATGTATTATATAATTCTAATAATTCTAATTCCCAAAGTATTGCTTGTATCTAGTAATTAAGATCATATATGAATTGTGAATTGTTTTTATTTAGTTGTTTAAGTTTGCATTTTGCTAGTTTAATTAAATTTAATATATAATTGTGTGATAATTATTTTATACTAAAGTCTAATGACAAATTGCTCGTGTAAATATTTTTTAGTGTTTTGTATTAAACTATAATTTTTGTGTAGCAAAATTGTGAACACATTTTGAAATTGCAGGTGGAATTATAGAACTCATATGATTTTTTTTTGTAAAATTTTTAATTTCATTTATCAATTGAATTTATCAGTCTGAAACTCCTGACTTTTTCAACTCTTAAGATATAATTCTAGTAATTTATTAAAATTTCAAGTGTTTAAATGTACTTGTATTACCCATTCTAGAGTATACTTAAGTGAAAAAGAAACTTGAAGAGAAACAATTATGCTGTTAGGAAATGTAAATTCAACTATTATAACTATTAAAGCATAATTGAAGTCAAAACAATTTTAAATACAGTAGAATTCAATCCTCCTGTAACAGTATTATTCAAGTATTAAAACTAAAAAAATCAAGCCATTAATACCACAATTTTTTTTATAAAATATGGAGTGAGATCGAAAAATGCATAACATTTTTTGATTAAGCGTTGACAGACAAACTGATTTAGGTAGAGTAATTATCAAAAGAGCCCTCAACACATCCGGTTGGGAAGTAATAGGGTTAGTTTTATCGGAATATTTGGTACAATTATTTGTTACAGCGGGCTCTATTATTAACGGAATTGACATCAAGGATGTTTACAAAAAAGATTCCTTTCATTCATAAAACTGAATAACTTACTCAGTTATTTTTTGCCAGACTTGGCCTATTGTCACTATAGTGGAAGTAAAAGTCCTTAAATTGAAGAAGAACAATTATTTTGTACAAAGAGGCAAATCCTAAAATTGTCCGAAGCAAAGGCCAGTGCAGAGATATTGGAAATTAGTTAAAAGAGAATTAAAAGTTCCAAAAGGTGTCCAAAAGTGTAGAATTAAAATAGAGTTTATTTCCGTTCTAGTCCTGTTAGTGCAAAGTGACGGAAAGTACTACAAAAACGTTAATGGAAGGTTTTTTTTGGTAAATTGAATAATAATTTCAATAAAAAAGTAAATAAATAAAATTTTAAGTTTAGTGGTTTCGTGTTTGTATGTGAAAAATTATTCAATTTCGTTCCTTAATAATTTTAATCAGAGGTTACAAAAAAAATTGTTCATCTTCATTATATGAGGTTGTAAGAATGTTTTAAGCGTCATTAAGACATTAAGACATTTCCAAAGAAAACCTGTATTTATTGGTCTGACAATAAAGGAAAATTTTCGTTAAACTTGTTAAAATCCTAAAAAGTGTTCAAAAGTATTCCAAAATTTCAGCATTTACCTCATGGATTGATTCGCTTCAATTCATAATCTTAAGGGATTAAAGAATTAAAAAAGTTTAATGGTTACAAATAAATGATATTTTGAGAAATTTTTCTAAATTTTTTATAAAAAAATATATTAATTATTTAAGCAAACTGTAAGAAACCTTGTTAAATATAGAGTAATTTTTGATCCGAATTCATGTAGATTATAGTAAAAGTAAAGAAAATCTACTTTTCAAAATCATGAACCTAATTTTAGAATTGATAAATCCTAATTTTTTAAAAGCAATTTGTTATCCAAGTTTCTGCTTAATTAATATTTTTGAAAATTATACTAATTATTTTCTTTTATTATACTTTAATAGGGCACACCTACTGTTTTCCCAGCTCAAAGCTTTGATCCCGTTAAGGATGCTCATGATTTGCGTAAGGCCATGAAAGGTTTTGGTACCGATGAAGATGCCTTAATTAATATTATATGCCGACGTTCAAATGAACAAAGACAAGTAAGTTTCATATTCAAGCTTTTATCGAAAAAGCTTTTAAAAGGGTTTTAGTCTTTACTAAATAACGGTTAATGGCATAATAATTTTTACATTTCTTTTAACAGGAAATTCAACGTCAATATAAAACACATTTTGGCAAAGACCTTATTGAGGATATTAAATCCGAAACCAGCGGTAATTTCGAAAAACTTTTGGTCGGACTTTTGCGTCCCATTGTCGATTATTATTGCTGTGAATTGAATGATGCCATGGCTGGTCTAGGCACTGATGAAGATGTTTTAATTGAAATTTTATGTACTTTATCGAATCATGAAATTCATACTATTAAAAATCAATATTTGAGATGTAAGTTTTTTTGAAAAATATTAAAATAAGAAGATCATTTCATTCATAACGTTTAATTTCTTTCAGTGTATGGTGCTCATTTGGAGTCTGAATTAAAATCCGAAACTTCTGGTAATTTCAAACGTTTATTGGTATCACTTTGCACTGCTGCTCGAGATGAAAGTGGCCACACTGATCCTGTGGCTGCTCAAAATGATGCTCGTGAATTATTGAAAGCTGGTGAATTAAGAGTTGGCACTGATGAGAGCATGTTTAATATGATCTTGTGTCAGCGTAATTATCAACAGCTGAAATTGGTGAGTTTGAGATTTTGCAAGGATTTAGTTCAAATTTAATTTATCCTTTTTTGTTTATTAGATTTTCCAAGAGTATGAACGCATGACTGGTCATTCATTGGAAAAAGCCATTAAGAAAGAATTTTCGGGTGATATTATGGAAGGTCTTATAGCAATTTATCGTTGTTGCACTAATAAGGCTGAATATTTTGCATCTCGTTTACACAAAAGTATGGCTGGTATTGGTACCAATGATAAGCAATTGATTCGTGTGGTCATTACCAGATGCGAAGTAAGTGTCTCTTCAAATTTCCCAAAGAATTATTAACTAATGAAATTTTATTTCAATTTCAGATTGATATGGGTGATATTAAGGCTGCCTTTGAGCGCATGTATGGCAAGAGTTTGAAGAGTTGGATTAAAGGTGACACTTCCGGTCACTACAAACATGCCTTATATGCTTTAGTTGGTGAACAACGTTCCAACTCTTAAGTTCATGGTGAAAAAGGATCAATTATATAACTTTTTTTAAAAAAACATATTTTTTATATAAAATTACAAAAATATAATTTTTTATTATACTTCCTATTATTATTATTCACAAAATCGAATATAATTTTAATTTAAAGCCAAGTATTTGTATTTGTTTATGAAAATAACTCTTTTTTACAATCATTTGCTAAATATAAAATATTCAAACCAATTGATCATGATGACAAATAATCTCAAATCTTTTTTCAGAAGCTGCATTTAAAACGTCATTGAAAAAAATTTAAATTTTATTAAAAATCAAAAGAAAACATCGTTATTGTAATCATATACATTGTTATTCTAAAAATATATTTTTTGTTTGTTTTGTTCAAATACTGTCCATTATAATTACAATTAAAAATCAACATTCATATAAATAAAATTAAAATAAACTTATAAATTAACATTATTTTTTGCAACAAAGTAAAATCAGGATTTTCAGATTAACTGAACCGGTGTCAACCCAATGTATGAAGTTAATATGAAGGGAAATCGAAATTTTTTTAATATAAATACACGTTAATAAAAACGATACCATTTAACTTACAGTTTTAATTTTTTAATTTGATTGAAAATATTATTAACACAATTTAAAACAAAAAATAATTAAACAGTTTGAATTACTGGCAATGAAATTTTGAACCTTTTTCGGAAACACTTTTTAATCGTTTTTATAGTGCTTCCTGTAACTTTTCTCAGGTAGTTCATTTCCGTTTAAAATCGATCACATTTTTGAAACGTGAATTAGAAAAGTTTCGATCTCACTCCTTAACAACAACATTCACGCTTTTTAGTTAACTCCCTTCTCATAATATTGCTTTAAAACTCTTATATCTTAGTTATTTTTTATTTTGGTAAAAATTTCCCTTAAGTTTTTAAAATTTTCACTTCCACAAAAATACTATCATTTTTAATATAACTACGCTGCCCTAATATCGAATGGGGTATATGGAAGAATTGTTTTGTTTGTATATAATCATCACTTTTCTTTCTCACATTGACGATTTTCACATAATCCTCTGTGTCTTCCTGATTATAAGTCTGATCTCTTATTATCACTTCAGCTTGTAGGCGACAAGGCCAAGACAATAGGGGATCATATTCTCCTGCTATAACATTAAGGCAAGCAATCATATTACGGCCTTTCCATGTACCTTTGCCATTAAGGTAGATATCAAGCTTGGGAGAAGTACGATAATTTTATGAAATTTATTTAATAAAATGATATTTAATACTCACTCTTAGGGAATATCCAAATGGTTTATTCGAAAACATGGCACTATGTAAAATGGTATCATATTGTTTAGCTTCTTCTAGCTTCTTGGTAAAATCTTTAATTCTCCAAATTAAGTGGCCTATAAAGAAAAATTATTTAATCGGATTTACAACTTTTTCAGAAATCATCCACATAATAAAATTTATGTTTAAGTAAAAATATGCAAATGTCTTTGATCTTAGTATAAGACGGGATCGGATTTCGCTGTAAAGAAAAAAGTAGAATGGCTGTGACGAATCCTAAATACCGTCCACCATTTACATCATTTGCTTGACCTAAAGTTATTGGAATTCTAATTCTACATTTCCGAGAAATGGTCTCATGTGGAAATTATAGTAAAATATGGACTCATGTTATTGAAAGTTCACTGTGATTTGTCTTGAACGATATCTGAGTATGAACTTGAAATTAAACTCGTAATATGTGTTTTGTGAACCATACACATTTATCAATATTGTCCAAAATTACCATGTGTAAAATGTAACTAGTGGAACTAGTAACTTGTGGAAGAATTTAGAAACTTGTAGTCCTCAATGTAAAATTTTTTCTACTAAACTTTGGTGTTAAATGTAAAAATATATATTGAAAAATTTGTCAGTCTATTGGTTTAACTTTTCAAGAATGATGCAAAAATATCTTTCGAAATTAGTCCCATTTCCAAAAAAAAGAACCACATAGTGATTTTAGGTGTAGGCGCCCTTGTCACTGCATTATTTTAGCCTTCAATTTCAGTATTTAGAAAGGTGAATATAACAAGTACATTGACTTGAGATTCCTTCGCCTTTGCTACCATAATCTTAAAAGATTAATAAATCCGGATCTTCATGCATATTTTTATAACCCAAATCGTTTATGCGTAATAGTAATATCTCCAAAAATAAATTATTCCGTAAGTTAGCAATATATTCTTACCTCTCGAGTTGACATAACTAGTCAGGCGCTGCTGAGTGGCAATATGATTCTCTAAATCCGATACCAGCTGCATAGTATGATGTAAGTCGTGATCAATTTTGGTGACTAATTTTTCCAATTTATCACAACGTTCTTCGGTTTCACAAACAATATGTTTCATACTCTTCACCTCTAAATCAAGAGCAGCATTTTTGGAATTGCAATCATTCGCTGACAATTTAGTATTAATGTCCACATTGATATCTTGTAAAAAATTTTCAATTTCAATAAATTTATCTCTAAAAGAAAAATTAAACATAAAAATCATTCTCCATTATAAACAAGAAAATAAAATACCTGTTGATCTTTTCATGTTCTAAAACCGTTTCCTCCAATTTCAAAATATTATCATTCAAAAGATTTTGATGGGTGCTCACCTCCAAAGACATTTGATTAATATGCTTTTCCAAATCGTCAATTTCATTTTGAATTTCGGTTTTTAAAGTCTAAAAGGAAAACTTTTAATTAAAGTCGTTATTATTGGAAATGTATTATTTTCCCATTTTACCTGCGTTATGTCATAACAATAACGAAAATCTTGCTGACATTGTTCCACCTCAAAACACCGTTGTGTATTTTCTTCCTGCAAACGTTTCTGTAACGACTTAATATTCTCCTCTGTGGTATGGGTCCATTCATCATGAATTTGATTTTGTTTTCTTAAATTTCCCACATCTGTGATCAAATGTAAACGTTGGCGTATTTCTTCATTTAGCACCGATCTCAAGGTATTTATTTCATTCTCCACCACCTGCACACGATGATCAACTTGTTGATCTAGTCTCTCTAAACTGGCGCTACGACGTTTAGCTCTGGGACATTCTTTTAGATGAGCACGCATACGTATACGTGGCACAAAGACATTGCAAGTATTTGGACATTGTTCTAATACTTGGCCGCAATGTATTAAATGTTCCTAAAGGGTTTTTAAAATTTATGGGGTGGAGGGGGGTAGAGAACGTTATCATTTTTAAAACAAAAACCAAAAATTTATAATCATGTTCATGATGATGATAATGATGATCATTATTACATTAACATTAAATGTTAGTAAATATTTTCAAGTTTATGATTAAACAAACAACAAGTGTAAATAGATTTGTATATGTATGAGTGTACATTTTTTTAAATTTGTTTCTTATCTTATCAGAGGGAGGAGAAGGGAAGTTATTTTCATAAAAATACCAAAAATATGCTTCAAAAAAGTTTGCTTATGTTTTTGTACCCTCCACCGCCATAAGTGGTGAAGAGGTATATTAACTTCGTCATTCCATGTGTAACGCTAAGAAGGAATTATCTCAGATCCCATAAAGTATATATATGCTTGCATCAAATCAAAATCTGAGTTGATGTAACCATATCCTTCTGTCATTGAACTCAATTATTGTGGATGTGATTGGCACGTTGAGATATAATTGAGTTCAGTGAAATTTGGCCTGAGTATTAATTATAGTCTTGGTAAAATTGGTTCAGCATATTAAAAGATTTAGACCGATATCTGGGACAACATCTTAGTTCAAGCGAAAAATTTTAGTGAAAATGTCAATTATAAATCGATAAATTAGAAAAAAAATCGTTTAAATATTAAGCTATATATAAGGTATATATACTATTACCAAAATCGGTTTAGCAGAAAAAAATTAATATTAAAAAATATAACTAATTTTATTACTCAAAAACTCTTCCTGGGTTTTATTAAGGAAAAACTTTTATGTATTATACACGCTTGTGAGTCTACGCGTGAGTTTGTACGTATAAATTCACATGCATTTGTGTTGAAGGGTACTGAAGATTCGACAAGCCGAATATAACATTCTTACTTGTTCTTTTTTCTGTATAGCATTGGTGTTGGATATATGAATGAATGTTGTCTCTTTGACCGTTTTATTTTTGGCAACTTTATGAATTGGACTTAATTAGTTGATTAAATTGACATTGAAATATTGAACTCTTTAATAACTGATTGAAAGTTCTTTTTTTAAACGAAGGACAGTTAAGACAATAAGGAAATTATTTTAATATTTATAATAATAAATTGAGGTTGTTATAGGAGAGTTATAAGAGGGAGGAATTTAAAGCATTAGTGATAGAAAGCGATTACGAAAGGAGGTATATAAAAAATTTCGGTGAGTCCAGAAAAAAGTGCTGATAATTAGTTGTTGTATATTTATATCTTTAATACCCCATATTTGATTTTTGTATCTCCGTTTGAACTTAAAATCCTCCGATCATTCTATTTAGTTGTTAGTATCAAGTGGTATAAACTGACTCAGAATCAGAATTAGAATCATAAACGGACATTGTTGTTTATAACTAATTGTAAGTATTTATAACTATAAATTTTTTATACGCGGAATGTAAGTAAAATGCATTCAAAATTTCTATTGAATTCAATTGTTGCGCGTTTGATGTCATCAGCATTAATCAGATACCTGTCTTTTTCTATATATTCAAAAATTTGTTTGGGACAAAGAAAGTGTTATTTGCCAAATATCTAAAGAACTAACAAGAGTTAGGAAATTTGGGTTCAATCACCTTCTCAAGGAATTGTTTTACTGGGTAAAATGTAGTATGGCTAAAATCAGGGAAAATGTTCCTACAATTTAGACCAGATATTAATTGGAGAATATTTATTTATAAATTTTGCCAAATTTAGTCAATTTTCTATGGAACGGCTTAAGTTTTCAACGTTTTTGTCCAGATTTTGAAATAAGTAATAAAAATACGATTTTTCACAAGAAATACGATTTTTCACAAAAAATAAGTTTTTTTTACATAAAATACGATTTTTCACAAAAAATAAGATTTTTCACAAGAAATACAGTTTTTTACAGAAAATACGATTTTTCACAAGAAATACATTAAAAAAATAGGATTTTTCACAAAAAAATACGATTTTTCGCTAAAAATACGATTTTTCACTAAAAATACGATTTTTCACTAAAAATACGATTTTTCACTAAAAATACGATTTTTCACTAAAAATACGATTTTTCACTAAAAATACGATTTTTCACTAAAAATACGATTTTTCACAAAAAGTACGAATTTTCATAAAAAATTATTTTTCCCTCAAAATGCGATTTTTCACTAAAAATACGATTTTTCACTAAAAATACGATTTTTTACTAAAAATACGATTTTTCACTTAAAATACAATTTTTCACTAAAAATACAATTTTTCACTAAAAATACAATTTTTCACAAAAAATACCATCTGACACTAAAAGTACGTATTAAATATGATTATTCTCTGAAACTACGAAAGATATAAAATATATTTTTCATGAAATAAAAATCTGTGTCGATTTAGCTCTGTCCGATTGTCTGTTCTTGGCACGCTAACATCCACAATAATTATCAGATTATTATCCTGAAAAGTGTGCTATTTTAAACCAGCAAAATAGATTAAAATTTTCAGGCGTTTCCAAAACAAAAAAAAAAAACTGCTGGAATGAAATTTGAAGCTCATAATCTGCTTTAATGTAGGACTATTTTAATAACTTTTTAAATATAAAAATCATAAAAATCGGATCACATTAGGATCCATTTTGGAAAATAACTTAAAAGTTTATGTAATTTTAAAATAATGGTTACAAATCACCTAATATGATATAAATTTCACATGAATGTTGGTATTACGATAATATTTTGTATAATTATGTAAAACTTATACAATAATTTCTACGAGGGTTGGTAAATTTGGCAAAATGTTCTCACTTCTTAGTCTACAATATTTCTGGAAATTATAGGTAGATAGTGGCAGAGGTGTGATGCTGTTTTAGTTTTTTTAAATATAAAATATTTGTTAGTTTTTATATAAATATAAGAATTTTCAACTTTTTCAAGCATTTCAGTTTTTCTAAAAAGGCGGAAAAGGCGAAACATTATGGAATCCATATAATTATTCGAATTTTATTTAAATCTTTCAAAAGGTAACGCTACTTATGTTATAAAGTAATTAAACGTATTCCTTTGTATGTACTTTTATTGATTACCTAATTAAATTATCACAATTCAAAATTCCATTAAACACCCTCCACGATGACAAATACATCACCAAATAACGTCATTTTAATTTAATGCCTATTAACACTTGTTTTGATAAATCCAAGAAGAAAATATTTTTCAATCACTCACCGTAAATGTCTGTGAATCAAACCATTCATTACAAAATAAACAAGAAGATTTTTCATATTTAACAATCGTCGTTGAACCGGAAGTTGAGGGTTGTATTTGTTCACCGTTATTTACACTGGAACCATTCATGTTTAAACGAAAGAAACGTTATGAATAGAAATTCTGTTATTTTTTTGCAAAAAGCATTAAAATCGTCACAATAAGAAATATATTTTTGATACAAAATTGTTTGCACTTGTTATTTGTAGCAAATAAATAAATAAATTGGTCAAAACAATTTTTGATATCTTATCAGGAAATATGTTTGGTTTAACTTATTTAAACAATTATTTATTTAGTTGTTAATAAATATTAAATAAATCGAGTTTTTAATGTGAAATTATAACTTTTAGTTGAGTATAGTAACATTTTTTTATTTCATCTTTTGAAATTCACTTTTTAAATCTTATTTGTCCCGATTAAACTTTTTGTAGCTCCGCAATTTCTTGTGCACTTGTCATCAAAAAAAAAATGGGTGTAAATATTTCATTAATTGAAAATTATTTTTCGTATTTGTAGCTCTGCTTTTTTAATCACTATTTAATTTCACTATAAATATGATAATATTGACAATAAAAGAACAATTTTTAAACTGAATGACGAGTGTGTGCGACAAGTACGAACCAACAGCGACTAAATACGAAATTAATACTGAAAACATACAAAAGAAAAAAATTTAATCGAAATCATTTCATATCAATTTTTTTTTATTAAAATACAACTACGATTGCTTCTGTTATCAGTTGCAGAATGTGAAAAAAGACGAGTGAATGTGAATAAAAATTTATACAAAATATTATTTTGTTTGTTTATATAAAAATAATAATGGATCCAAAGCTATAAAGAGCATGTAGATACTCCGAAATAACTGCGAAAAATGAGTAGAAAGGTTCGTTTGCAGATGAGAGTAAAAATGTTACTTTTATTGATAAGAATAGAGAAGAGATAAAATAGTTTAAGAGTATTTAATCGGTACATTTCAATGAGTGGTTTTTTTATTTTTCCAACATTTTTAAAAGCAATTAAAAAATTCCTTCACATGATTTTATTTGAAACGGAATTTGTTATCCATGTGAAGAAATTTTTTCAGGATCAAAAATAATAATAATAATAATAATAATAATAATAATAATAATAATAATAATAATAATAATAATAATAATTAGGTCAAAATTATTGAACTCTAGCGGAAGGACGGATTGACAGACGAATATCGAATACGATTTGGCATTTGTATGGGAACCACATGAATGATAATGAAAATAAGGTTGGCCCAGAATGATGATGAAAATAAGGTTGGTCATAACACTTGATATTTAGATGTGACTCATAATAAAGATCGTTATAATGCATCAATCTACCATAGTCAGTCAATCACGTATATTCACTTAATTATAGCTAAATAAATGTAGCTTCAAAAAATAATGAAAGACCCTCGTAAATTTTCTTTTCTGCAGTACATTATTATGGCACTAACGTTTGTCTGAAATTTATGCATTTTACAAAGAAATACTTGGTAAAACTTTGAGTATCGATTTTAGCTTATACACTATAATACCAATTTAATATCTATAATACCAAAATATTTTTTTATTTAAAACTTTTATGACGTTAAAACTTTATTTGGGTGGACTATTTATATTGAGTCTAGTAAGATAATGGGACAATCATCACCAATTTCTGCATGCGTTGTCCTTGGGTCAAACCTATAATACGTATAAAATCTTATCAAGATGTATTTTAAATTCCGACCTGCATTTTATTCACAATCTTTACATGGACAGACTGCCAGTCAGACTCAGAAAGTGATTCTTAGTCGAACGATGTATTAAAAAAAAAAGATGGTAGCACCATTTAGTCTAACCGTTACAAACTTCTGCATAAACGAATAATATAATGTACAAATATAATTCTTTATTAAAAATATACGATTGCACAAAATAAATAATTTTCACTAAAAATAATATCTTTTGTGTGAATAAGGGGTTTTTAACAAAATAAGGATTTTTTACTAAAACTATTTGTTTAAGCATAAAACAGTTTTCCTAGAAAGGTCCTCAAATGGGATTAAAAGATAAAACACAAATATTGGTCAATTTAAATATATTTATTCAAGAGAGCTAGAAAAAAAATTTGTCCGAATTAATTAGAGTTTTATAAGCTCGAAAGGGTTTTCGGAAGATGTCTTTTATGGGAGTTATAGCGGAATATAGACCAATGTTCATAAAATTAGTTACGTGTTTTAAATAAGATTAAAAAAATAATTGTACCGAATTGCAACCAAATTGAAAAAATAAGCGTTTCGAATTTCAATAGAAAATGGCTCCATAGATGGACATAACTAAATTGAATAAAATTTTTGTATGATGCAAGAATATATATACTTTATGGGGTCTTAAATGATTCCTTCTTTGCGATTACAAAGGAGGACAAAGTTAATATACCCTAATCAGCACTTGTGTTGGTGGAGGATCTAAAAATGAAATTCTATGATTTTTCACCAAATAAAGAATTTTTTTCACTAAAAACTCGACGGATTTTACAAAAAATACAATTTTCTACTTAAAAAAAATTTTTGACTACAAATATAATTTTTCAATAAAAAAAATCAATAAAAATAAGTTTTTTTTTTTACTAAAAAATCTTATTTTTAAATATGTTACATGGGTTTTTGTTTTTCGAAAATATTAGTAAACTCTATCACCACTTATAAGAATGTCGTTTGGTTTGTAATCAAATCCATGAGTCGATTTTATCGAACAGTTAGTAGTATTGAAGATATCTTGATCCATTATTTCATAAAGGCTTCATACTTCCACTATCCACAACCGAATATCACTATTTGAAACCAGCAAAATCGGTATAAAAACAAATAAGTTATAGAGAGAAATCTGAGACAACCTTTTAATTCTGACAAAAACTTTTGTCAGTTGTGCCAAAAATTTTACAATCCCTAAAATCACAAATCAAACAAATCGGATAAATAGGAAAAAGTTATAGTTAAATATACGTAAAATTGTACGACTTCCAATGTGCCCACATATGAAATTTCACTTCATATATAAAACAGATTGTTGTCGTTAGTTGTATTAGTATATGTGTTTAACTGAATGAAACATGTGATGGAAGGTATTAGATATTCGGCATATTCGATTTCTTTCTTTATTTCAAATTGATTTTCACGTATTTTAATGTTCATGATCTATAAACTACTAAACAATCTCTCTGGAGTGTTAATTGCCCTCTTTAAAATTATTAAGAGCATAAAAGCATAAAATTTAGTTAAATTTAAAGAATTTTTTTTAATTTCCAAGATATTCAGCATCAGATATTTCCAATTCTTATAATAATACTCCTTAAGAAATGTATCCATTTGATGGCTTTGGTTACGCTCCATACATCTTTATAACTTCTTTTTCTCATCTTTCAACAACTTGTCAATGTCTCTTCAAAAAAATAAAAAACCGTTTTAAATTGCTGATGCAAAGATGAAAAAACACTTCATCACATTTACAATTAAAATCGTTTATCGAATGTTGTTAATATTTAAAATGTTGTAAACCAAATCATCTCAAGAAAAAAAAACAATTTACTTTATCCTTATCGAATGCCACAGAAAACAGAATTTTATAAAACAGAAGGAAAACAACAACAATAAAAAGTGATAAATAGATAAAAATACACAGACGATGACATTTTTACAGAGTGAATATTGGAAAAGTGTCATGTCTCCAAAGACATGAGTTATAAAACATAAAAATGAGGTATCCATAAAGAGTCTTATTTCTTTACAGGAACAAATGTCATCAAGGGAATATGCCATATAAACTTTTTTGTGTCATTGAAATAGGATTTCAAGGAAACCTAAAATTTTTTTATTTTTCTACCCAAAATAAAAAAGTGGAATTCAAATTAAATTTATGTTTCTGTTCATTAAATTATTAAGGTTTTAAGCTGAAAGAAAAAGGTTTAAAATTTAACACCCTAAAAAAGTGAATCCAATAAAGTATGACTTTTTATGCGGTTACCTTTTATTGTTGATGCAAAAGTTTGTCAAAAAGACACGTATAATGTCTAGAAATATTTAATCCAATTTGTTAGCGCTTTCATTTTAATGCTCATTCAGTTCCTTTTTATTTTGTTTCTTTTGAAGTTAAAAAAAAATATACCAGAAAACGTGTGAATTAAAAGAAAACAATATCCTCGTTGTAGTTCAATTTAAATTCATCAAGGATATTCAAATTGTTGCTTATACATTTTCTTTTTCATTGAATTGTATTTGTGTGTATGTGTTTGTGTTATTAAAAAGAAGTTCTTATATTATTTTCTTTATTTGTATTGAGAGTTTTATTAAAATCGCGCCAAAAATGTCTTGTTATTATTTTTAAGTTGTTTTGGTTGTTATGTAATATTCGGCATTTTTACCGGAAGTTACTCAAAGTCTGAGTGAGTTTTTTCTTCATTTGTTGTTGTTTTGCTGACGTACATAACTATGTGTGCGTATAGTATTTTGTACTAAAAGAAAGTATAAAATAAACATAAAAGCAATGAAATATGAAGAGCTTTTGCGATGTCATTGACAATGACTTATGCAATGCAAGTTACATTTAATGTAAATTAAGGGTTGCCATGATTATTTAAAAAGAGATATAAAAAGGAATCAGATGAAGATTAAAAAAATATTTCCCATTATCATATAGATATACAATTAACTTGTACTTAAATAAATTAAGTTCCTAAATAAATATTTTTGGAGTGAAAGATATATAATTGTCAATTTCCTTGTCTGATGCTCAGCATTAAATAAAATCTCCAATTATCTCAATTGAATATTAATACTAATTATTTTGACTTTCTATGCAAATTAACAAAAGAAAACAAAAACTTTCAATTTTTTCGGGAATACGTACATGATAATAATACCAATTACTGATCTTGGTATCAAGTTAAATGCCTTAATTCGAGTAAGTGTGCAGTTATATTTTTTTCCGTTTGCTAGGGACGGACATCCGTAAAAAATCCCATGTTTTTTCCTAATATCCTTACAAATATGCAATATTTTTAAAGAGAAAACTATTCTGTGCATTCCTAATACTCAGAGTCCTGTGTTTAAGAGTTGTTTTACTAGACCCAAGTTAAAGGAGTACAGATTATTGCTATAATATTAAGGAAAGAATTGAATCGTTAAACATTTTTATTGTTCAGGTCATTTTACATCTAATTAAAAATTCAACTTCGCCTGAGAAAATGTTCTACCGTTAATTTTGTAAGTGACAGTAATGATGATGTTTCCGATATGGATAATCTGACTCATTCATTTAGAGTAAAGGACGTGATCAGGGGCGGTTAAGATCAGAGAGTTTAGAGAAAAAACAGAAAGTCTCTAAAGAAATCAAATGATGAAATAGATTTTTTTCCACTTATTTAAACTGAGAACATAAATTTGGAAGAATATACGTATTGAACATGATTAACGATCCATTTTGGAAAATGGAAGGTCGTTTCATTATTTCTCATAAGTCCATTGCAACCCTTCATCCAAATATCACTCTGAAGGCATAAGTCTCACATATATGTTAAGATGCTGGGTTTGGTCCATCATTTGATTCTTTCCTATAAAACCATTTTTCAAATTCGATTCCCAATCGAAAAAAATAATAAAATAAATATCTTTTTCAAAAAGATAGAGGTTATGTAAAATATTTTATGATTAAAAAGGGTCCAATTGAAAGGGCTCTGGACTAAACCCTAAAGGGTGTTTACAAATTTTGTATATCTTTTGAAGAAAAATTTCATTTTAGATAAAATAAGCGAAGACACTTTTTCGACAAAAATCGTAATGTATTTTTCGTAATTTTCAATTTGATTAGTTTTAAACTGAGTGAAGACATTTTCAGCAAATAAATAATTTATTTTGTTTTTAACTTAATAAAAATTTAAATAAAATAAAAAATTCGAAAACTTTTAGAAAAAAATTTTAATGGGATGCGAACTGGCAAAGATATCATTATGTTAAACTTCATGCAAGTCCATCTAAGCGATCAAGAATTACAGATTTATTTCAAAAAAATTTATTCTGCCACACTATCATATCTTGCGTATAAGTAATATTTTTTCCAATACAAAAACAAGTATACTCAGTTATTTTCATCCCAACAGTGATGAATACATATTTACTTAAATCAGAAAAACTTGATATAGAACATTTGCTTTTAATTGATATTTTTCCATCAACAGTATCCTCTTTATGCACAATCCTTTAAACTAAATTCAACTTGGCAAATAAATAGAATATGATATATTTTATAAAACTAATATTTTAATAGTTTTCTAATGAAAAGAATGCTTAAATTATAGTAAAGACAGGTAAGATTCCTGTATTTAGCTATACCAAATCTTTAATATATTCATGAAATTCCGAGTCAAGTATATTTCTTCTGAATTTTTATTAAATACTTTATTTTAGAGTTTTATTAGCGTAAATTATATATGAGTTATAGTCTATTAATCCGGTTTTGATGAGTTTTGATGTGGTATTATAGTCCTATTGAATTCATTGCAGATATCAGTCTTTAACTATTTAACTACTGAAGCTATAAAGCAGGTTTAAATAGTAGATTCCTTAAAACAAAGACATACAATCTGAAAAAATTTCATTGAATTCTCAAACCATTTCTTCAGGAGTTACACACATAGCCAATATACCTTCCTTATTTTATTATCCTTTAATTTAATTACTTTCCAAAAAGAAATTTGACGGGATTTACAAAAATGAATTTCCCTGAAAAATCCCGTGCAGAACTCCAACTTGGTAATCATTTTAGTACAAAAAGCTTTCTCCAAACAAACACATGCTTCAACCCAAAAAGCTTTTACATTACAATAAAAACAACACAATAACGAAACTGAAAATGTGTAAACATTTTAGAGTTTAATGCGTTCAACATGAAAACAATAACAAAATCCACGTGTATAATACTTTCACACAATTACAAAACATTACAGAAACAATAACAACACCAACAACAACTACTTCTATGCAAACATAAAATATAAAATATTGTATACATGAATGTGTACATAAACACATGCATACACAGTCAAGCATATACATGCACCACTACAACTACACAAACTCTAAGCGAGGAATATAAAAGGAATAAGAACAAGAATTTTATAAATTTTTATTTAAGCAACAAATTTTGTAATAAACAACTCAGTTTCGAGTGAGACTTTGCCGCGTACGCGTTTCCACAGAAACAACGAAACGGAAAAATTATATATATTTTTGTGTGTTGAAAAATAAGAAAAAAGAAATCCTTTTATTTTTATGGTTTATTTTTATTGTTGTTATTATTATTACAAAACATTACAAGAGTGCAATAAGAAAAAAATAATAATAAATAAAAGAAAAAGTATGTTTCTTTTTTTTCCTTCTTGTTTGTGTTGTTTCGTACTAAATAAAATAAAGATTAGAGTGTTAGAATAAAGATTAGTTACAACACAAACACAATGGTGTAAGAGCCAGTACATGTGTAAATGTGTTATTTGTTTTTAAGAGTTCCTAAAAGTGGGTACAAATACATGTACATGTAAACAAAAATAAAATGTCTAAAGTTTTAAATGAAAAACAAAATCGGGCTTCTTGTTAAAGTGAAATAAAAACGTGAGGAAAAAAGTAAAAGTTTTGTAAATGTTTGTATGTGTTTCCGGAAAAGTGTTAACAAAAAAGTTACATATTTATGTAAGTGTATGTGTATGTGTAAGCGAATTTTAGTGTTTTTCTGTGTCAAGCATCTTGTTTAGTGTAATGGACTTTTTTAACTGCTTGTGGGTTTTTATGCCGTTATTTTCACTCTTTCTGAAAGCGGACAAGTTTTATAAGCAACACAAGAAAACAATAATGAATTAATAAATTATTTATTAATAACAAAAATTTATGATTTTTTTGCAATAAGAAAGAAAACAAAACGAAATCGTAACAAAACAAAATATAATAAAATGAAATGAAATAATAAATTATTACAAAATCCCCAAAGGTGTTTTGTTTTTATGAATACATGTTTCTGAGTGTGTGTGTGTGAGTACGCATATGTAAGTGTTTTGAAATATGTATGAATTAAAATTGAGGATATATGATTAATGTATATTTGCAAGTGTTTGTGTATATGAATAACTGTATAAATGAAGGTGTTATTTTGTAGGTAATTGATATTTGGTCTGGTGTGTAGTAAATAAAGTTTTAAAAATTTTATATTTAGAGTAAATTCGAAATAAAATATATTATTTAACAAGCAAGAAATTGTAGTCGGTCAAGCCTGACTATTTAATACCCTATACCCCATTGATAATTATAAGTGCCAAAAATTAATGAACCACCCTCATATAAAGGTATTATGCTTATGAGTACAGTATGTTAAACTGTAATTTGGCACATTGTTTTAAAATATTATAACACTAATTCTTACCAAATTTCAATAAAATCGCTTTATATTTAGGACTTTTGTGAGCTTAAATTTCCATTCCGGGAGAAGCATTTGTATGGGGCTAAATTGAATAATGGGCCTATTATAACCAATTTCAATATGATTCACCAATTCAATAGGGCCGAAGTAATGACACATGCCTAATTAAATTAAGATATCTTAAAACTGCGGCCTACATTTTATTCACAAGGTTTACATAGACGGCCAGCCAGCCACCCAGACAGACGGACGAACATCGTTAAATCTACTCAGTAAGTGATTCTGAGTAGAACGGTTACTTTAAAGTGAAGGTACCACAATTTGTTCTAAACCGTATACTTAATGTTCGTGGAATTCATATATCAATTATACGTTAAAATATGCGAACAATTATGCAAATCATAGAATTATATAATTTTATAAAATTAGTGATAAAATATTAAAATTGACAATATTTCGAAAATTCATAACTAAAATTAATATAAACAAATTTTATAGTTAAAAGATTTATTTAAATTTCAAAACTTTTTATTATTAAAAAAAGAAAAATATATATTTAGCAGCAACAAAAGATTACTAAATGACCCTCGTATAATATAATACTGTGACTTCTGCTTGCCTAAAGTGAAATTTATGAATATTTTTAATAGATTCGGACCCATACTCGTATAAATTGAAATATTGATCAATATTCTAATATTTGTTGAGATTTATGCACTTTTAAGAAATTTCCGGAAGGAATAATATTTTATTGAAATATTAATATGTTGGTGCAGAGTACATAGACAAGGCTTTTGTGGTGATGCTTGTAAAGCACACTGATCGACAAAGAATCATTTTAAATATGAATTAGCGCCAAAAAGTACAGTCTGATGATGAAGAGATGAAATTTTATGAAAAAAAGAAGAAAATTTTTGGACAAAAATTATAAAGTAAATTTAATATTTATATTGTAAGTTTTTCTTATCCGGATAATTAACTTTTTCTTAGCTTTTATAATTAATTTATTTTAATCGGTTACCGAGATTTTTTCGTCATTTGTTCTAGGGTCATCAATATAAACGTAAGTGTACCATTGAAATTGATTTGATTTATCGACGAATAAATCTGAAATTTGGTAAATACACTTAACATGATAACCATAATTATTATTTCAAGTACTTTTCAATAACCAAGATTGTATACAAATATAAATATTTTCCCAAACAAATAATTTCCTGGAATGGGCTTCTGTGCTCGGAAAACTAAAAAATATGAAGATATTTTAATTTAGTTCAGCACAAATAAACAATATTTTACTTCATCTTAGCGTTATATCAAATCCGCATTCCAAATTTAATATAGTTCAATGTATAAGTGGCTGTAGCTTCCACTCATACTTCCAAAAATCACTTAAAATTGCATAAACAAATATTTCATATATTTAATATTTATATAATCAGAACAAAACTGTGTCAAATTCTTTTTGAATTGATACATTATTGCATATAGACCTAATTTAATCGCCACTTCTGAATAGTCAGTTCTCAATCTGGAAAGCTTTAAAGCATTTTAAACTGGACCCTTTTCGTATATAGCCAACATCGTATACTTAATATAATTTTTTAATATAAATCATACGTATCTCTATCTCGAAATTTTATCCCAACCGAATCGGGAAATGGTCATATATCAAATTTCATCAAGAAATCTCTTGCACACAGACCTGTAGAATGTCACATAGGCGGACTGCCATCCAGCCAGATGAATTGGCGGACAGATATCGTTTAAATGACTAAGGAAATCATGAGGTATGCTTTATAAAGAAGACATTAATATTAATATAAATAGTTGTAATTATAATTTGAAAGCATCTTCATTTCAAATTGTTTGACCAGATTTCATTTCATGAATTCCTAGATAATATAGAGAGTTATGGATAAGTTTTACACTCCAGCAACTTTCTTATTGTTCTTTATTAAATTAGCTAACTTTTTATGGGAACAAACATGTTATATGTGTTAATAGGTTAATTACCATAACTTCAAAATTCTTTCATATATATGTATTCATAAAAAATATGTTCTTTTTTGTTATTTAGCAACGAAATTGAAATGAATATTTTTTTTGTGATAAAAGCGGAAGTGATTACGGCGTTTTTCATTCTTTTCAAATCTTTTTACATCTGTGTTGATGTTTGATTGTTTTGTTATATTTTTACGGAAAATAATGGAAATAAATATTTTTTTGTGCGTTAACTTTTTGTTGTTCAGTTGTTATCCAAACGGAAGTTATAAATTCCACACAAAAAAAGATTTGAAATCTGGCAAAAATATAACAAAAACCTGTTTCCAACATGCTAAAAATCATGTATTCAGTGATTCGCAAATAATTGTAATTGTTATATATAGTTTTTCTCCTTTTTCATATGCTCAAGGTAAATAAAATCTGTTTCTTATTGTTTTTTTATAACAAAAACAAAAAACTTTTTCTTTTCAAATTAGAAATTCGTGGGAAAATTAGAGGAAAACAAATGTGGAGTGCTTTTGTTGTTATTTCTGGGGAAAGTTTGCAAATTAAATTGTGTAAAAAAATGATAAATGGGGGAAATTTTTCTTAAAAGCAAAAGGAAAAAGGATATAAATCTTAATATTAAAATGTAAAAAAATTGATTTTCCAACAAAATATTAAGAGATTAAATTTTTAATTTAATTTAAGCATCATGTTTTAAACTTTTGTAAAATATCTTTATATAAAAAAGTTTCTTTAAAATATGTGTTTCACATACATATATAAAATATGTATTTTTATTTACGCATTACTTATACGCTTTGTAGTTCTTCAGGTAAATAATTTTTCATTTTATGTTACATTAATAAACATCCTTCATAATATCTAAATAAAGAAAAAATAATAATAAAAATAAAAAAATAAAATAAAAGTTTTTCTCTCACATATTTCTTTCATAATTAGCAGCATCATTATCGCCATCATTTAGTCTTTGGTAGCATGAATTGAAAGCATAAAAAGTAAAAAGATAAACTTTCTTGAGGCATTAAACAAACAAATAAATAAATAAATAAACTACTAATGTTGCTACTGCAACATCAAGCCCTTGTAATGGAAAATTATTTCAAGGCGAATATACTTTATATATAGAGGCTTCCATAGCTTGTCTTAAATTATCTATAACCTCTTCCCTTGTACTTCTTCATCTATTTGTAAGACATTTAAGTTTAATAAAGTTTTGTAGTAGTTTTCCTTTATGGTGCACAGTGGGGCAATTAAAGTCTATAATTACTTAAAGACTGGTTGGATTAAATGTTCAAGGTACAAGGTCGATAGTAGCAGAAGTGAATACAAGAAATTGCTATCCATTAACAACAGATAATTAGATATCTAAAATAAATTATAACAAAATTTATTTCATATTTAGAACTTTTATGAACTTAAAAGCCCATTTCGGAGGGAATGCTTGTTTGGAGGTTACGTAAATAATGGAATTGCATTTGGGTCAAAATAATCACAAGTGTTACATTTCACGAAGTTATCTTAAAAAGTAAGACCTGCATTTTGTTTACATGGTTTACATAGACGCACAGCCAACTCTCTATTTGGACAGATGGATATAGTAAAAACGATGAACTTGAGTTGGTAGTAATATTTTTAAATGTGGGCAGCAATATTTTCTTTGTATTTCATACTTCTGAACACTTGTATGATCCTCAATGACCTTGGTGGTGTAGGTCTAATATGAATAAACTTGTTTTCGTTACTGTATGCGACTAAATTTTTTTCTTCCAAATAAGATTGAGTTTTAGGCCTTCGCTTACAGATCATCTCTAGGATATCCTTGGCTGTCCAAAAGCTTCTAGAGCCTAGGGGCCTCTAATCATCCAACCTTCGTGTTATATTTTCAGGATTGAGGTCCTCCGTATACCTGTCTTTCCTTATAAAGCTTGTTATTTACGTCTATACACTATCCAAAAAATATCAATCTATTCGACAGATTGTCCTCATATAATGTCATCATTGGTAACGTCATTAATTTTCATAGCTTTGGTTATCTTGATATTTAAGTCCAGTATTGTACACTAGCATCCTTTAATGGGATATATTATCCGGGGATAGACGATTAACAATCGCATAATCTTAATTGTAGAGGCAACGTTTTAAAGTCCATGCAATTTCACTTCTCTCTAAATAGATTTCATTCTATATAATATCCAGCACAATGGTGAATAAAGCGCTTTAAAATTATTCCTTTTTGGAGTTACAAACGAAACGACAAATTTAAATTTACCTTTAAGATTTCTGGTTGTGACTGAGCATATAAAATGGTTTTAAATAGTAAATATGTAAAATATATAAAATTTATATTCAAAATTTGTCCATTCCATCCACTGTATTTTTTTACTTTTACTCAGCAGAAAATAATAAAATATATAAAATTATTATTTTTTAAACTTTGGCAATTTTGATTAAAAATGTTCCATAAAAATAATGAAAAGAAAAACAAAAATAAAATAAAGTCTAGAATATTTTACCTTGAATGTCAAACATTTTCAAATGTAAACTCTAAAAGAAAATCTGTTGTGGCTGCTGAACCATAAATAAATAAAGTAAAGTAAATTTCTTTACAATAAACCAAAAAATTTGTTTACAATGAATACAAGAACAACAACAAAAATCGTGCCAAAGTAAATCATAAAGTAAACCCCGATAAAGTATTTTTTTACAAAAACATTGTTAGAAGTTTAAGATCATTAAAAATTCAGAAAAAATGTCTCTAAAGAATTTCATTTCACTTGTCGGTTTCATAAAATTTAATAGTTTGTTATACCCTACACCACCGCAGATAATGGGGGTATTATGCCTTTGTGTGATGTATGTAATAGACAGAAAAAATATTGTGCTAAAACTACTTTTATCCAACTTAGAATCACTTTCTAAATCAATTTAACCGTGAGCGTCCGTCCGACTGGCTGTCCATGTAAAGCTTGTTCGCGAAGTACAGGTCACAGTTTTGAAAATATCTCAATGAAATTTGACACATAGTATTACTTTGAGCTACGGACGACGCCTATTGAAATTGGTTATGAATGTACGATTTTAACCAAAATTTGCAAAGTTAATTCTCATAAATATTTAAAACAATGTACGAGGATCGGTTTATTAATTCTTATATGTCTCATACAACCCCCATCATAACATATACATCTCAAGTTTAAGTGGTCATTGTAATAATATTTGGTGAAATTAAGATTAATATAAGCCGAAATCATAAATATGAAAAGCAAATTATACGAAGACCGTATCGAAATTTTTCGAAGTAGTCATTTCAACCAACAATATGGTGAAGGGTATTATATAGTCGGGCTTGATCGACTGTAACATTTTTACTTTTTTATTAATAATTTTATGTTACGCGCTTTTTCTCAGTAATTTAAAACTTTTATGTTGATTTTTTATTTCTCTTTAGCCCAGTTAGAATCTTTGTATTAAAGATGTTTATCGAAATAAAAAACAAAATGAGTTAAACAAAAAATATATATTTTACATTGAAATAATTAAGGTTTTTATTATTGACACAAAGAAAATGTGATTTACATGAAAATGTTTATTAAATTTTGTGTTAAAGAAGCTTTTGTATGGAAGCTCTTTCCTTTTGTTCTGAAGAGAAAACTTTTGATTTACAAGTTTTTTAATTAAGCAAAAATTTGAAATTAAATATGGTGTTTTTAATTAAAAGTTAGAATTTTTATTGTTTTATACATCTAAGTAAGTAGAGATTTTTGCAGCACATACGTAATTATGATGATTAATTAATTTAACCAAATTAATTTATTTTGGAATCGATCATATCATTAGACCTTATATCCAAATAATACTACGTGCACAAATTTCATCATTGTATCTTCAAAACTGCGATCTGTACTTTATTCACGAAGTTTACATGTACAGTCCGCCGGAAGGACGGTCTGCAAGGTGGACCCTAACTCCTGTAGCCTATAATTTTTGTTATTAAAGGACTATTCATGAGCCAATTTATAAATAGAAAACCTTTTAGGATAATAACGAATACTTGTGGCAATTATTGCGGATGTAAGCGTGTCAACAAAAGATAGAAAAAGTGATAGTTAGGCAGGCAGAAAGACTGACAGACAGACAGACAAACATAGCCAATTTGACTAAGATCTTGAGTTGATGTAAGAATATATACACTCTATAGGGTCTTAGATGATTCCTTCTCGGTGTCACAAACAGAATGATAAAATTAATATATCCGCATAACCACTTGTGGTGTAGTGTATAAGAATGGAAATACAGCGAATTTTTTAACAAAAAAAGTTAAAATTTTACTGTAAAGTAAATGAAAATTTGAGTAACAGATAAATTTTTAATAGAAATTATTATTTTTTCGATCGAAATTTCTAATGACACATATTTTTTTGGCGAAAATATTAATTTTTAGAGAAAAATTTAATTTGGTGAAAAATTAAATTTTTATTAAAAATTTTAATTTTCAGTGAAAAATAACAAATTTTTAACAAAAAATCAAACTTAACATTTTTAATAAAAAGTTTAATGTTTTTATTATTTACATTATTATTATGGTACCAACATTTAGGCAAAATTTATTATGGATAATTATGGTCAAACACATATATAATTTAGCACGAATTTAATTTCACTCTTGCGAATGATTAATATTTTAAAAAATACAAGTGAAATAATTAGACGGATATTGTATTAAAATCTTTTTAATGTGTTGACTGTTAAAATTCACGCATTTAAAAATTTTGGTTGGTTTAAAATATTTTTGTGATCCGTACTGGCCAACGTTAGAACCCTGTTAAATGACCTCTATTATTAAATATTTTTTAATCAAATCTTTAACTCAGCTGCTTCCCACAATTGCAATTCCGACGAAGGTCAAAAGTTAAGATAAGACCCACATTCAAAAATTACTATACCCTGGATTTATCCAATTTAATTTTACTTAATAATTTGTGACACTTTTTCCTTTTAATATTTATACCCTACACAACCATAGGTGGTGAGGGTAATATGCGTTTTTGCAGATGTTTGTAACGAGCAAAAAATGTTGCTGCCACCACTTTTAAGTATACTGTTCGACTCAGAATCACTTCCTAAGTCCATTAACCATGTCCGTCCGCTCGCATTTTGAAGATTATCTTAATGAAATTTAGCATTTAGTATTATTTTGACTCAAGAACGAGGCTTATTGAAATTGATTATGATTGTTATATAATTTTATATAGGCCCCAAACAAATTTCCCCCCAAATTTGGGCCTTTGGTCCGTAAAATTCTATATAACGATTTTAACAAAATTTTACAAAAATTAGCCCTACGGTATTTTAGAATGATATGTAAATTGTACAAGGATGACTTCATTATTTCTAAAAGGTCCCAAACAATCCATCTTGGAAATGTTACCTTTAAATGCATCAATCTAACATATATCTGGATATTATAATAATATTTGGTCCTTATGCGAAATCATAGAAGGGTCGGTCTAAAATTTATTCTAATTTCCATGTAAACCTCCTAAGAAACATTCGCATAAATTGTACATCATAATGAAATATTGCACACTTTACATGTAGCGGTTATTTACAATCAACAATTTCGTTGCTGCACATCTTACAAAAATTCTCGTACTTCTGTAAAAAATTGTTGACGTAAATTTTTATTTTTTGCGATCAAGTTATAAGTTTAGTTTTGGTTCAGTTAAGTTCTAGTTTGGTTTTAGTTCAGTTCTAGTTCGTAGCAATTATTTATAATCAACAATAGGTTGTAGGGTATTACATAGTCGGTCTTGATCAACTTTAACATTTTTATATACATATTTTTATAAAATATATATTTTTTCCATGTATTTCATTTTGTTTGCCCAATAGCTAATACTTTTATTATTTATATTCCAAAAAATGAAATATGCCTTCAAATAAACCCTCCCGAGTTTATTATACAAAAATATAAAATACCCGTCTTTCTATAAGTTCTATAAAAAACTCAAGACTCCTTTCAATTCATGAGAAAGTAATATAAATATTATAATGAATACTTTAATACTTATTCCTATAGACTCTAGATATAATCGTAATAATCTTCCTACTATAACATCAGGTGTTATTTTATTTCCATAAAAATCAAGTATTTTTAGATAAAATCTCTCTTTTCTCACATTTCACAGAAAATTTCATTGGAAAATTCATAGAGATTTTCATATATACCAGCAGCATTATTTTCACAAAAGAATTTTGGAAAATATTCAGTACAGAAAAACAGAATAAAAATCATTTTTGTTACTTTTTATTTTAGTTACATTCACTTTGACAAAATCAAAAAAAAAAAAAAAAAAAAAACATAAAATAAAAGAGGGTTTATTACATGAAAGTGTAGGAGTTGAATTTCAAAATGTTCATCATTTATACATGAGGTTGATGTGGGAGGTTGAATTTTCAAAGACTGATATGTAAATATGTAAAATGTGTGTATGTGTAGGAAATTTCAATACACAAGTCAGGTTTTTTTGTGTTTCTGTTATTAACAAAGGTCCAACCGACCCTACACAGGAGAGTACTTCATGTATATATATTTTTTTTATTTTACATAGTAAAGGGGTATTTTACATGAGTTTTTACTCAGACGCTTTTCTAACTTAACATATGTGGCTGGGCAGTGTATGAGAAGAGAATTAAAATTTTTTTGTGAATGAATTAATTAATGTAATGTAAAACAATATTTTTCAATAAAATATGTAGGGTAATAAGGGTGATTTTTCCCTCCGAATATTTTTCGAGAGCAAAATTTTTATATTTTGTTGATCAAACTTTCATTCATTATAATTCAATCTTTACCATACATTCCAGTTTAGCTCGTAGCTCAGATTCTAGTTTATTTCAGTTCTCGTTTAGGATTTTTTTGGAAGAAAACTTGTTTTTTTTATTAAAATTTTATTAAAAAATATTATTTAGAGAAAATGAATAAAAAAATTAATTTAATATCAATTTTGCGTATGATTGATATTTTTAAAAGTATGTGAAGTATTACTCATACGTCATACATGAAAGTTTATATCTTCGGCACTTATTTGGATAATATTTAAAATTGCTCCATTTCTTATGGAAAATCTCTTAATTCAATAAAATATTACGTAAGTTTTTTCATTTGGAATCAAGTTAGCAGTTTAGTTCTAGTTCAGGTTCTAGTTCATTTCGAGTTCAGATCTTAGTTAAGTTTCCAATTTAGATTCAAATTTAAATTCTTATTTTGATATTAGTTTAGTTTCTAGATTTTAGATTCTAATTTAAATCCAAGTTTGGATTCTAGTTTAGGCGCCAGTATTGACTTGAGCATTGATTCCACTTTAGATTAGATAACTAACAAGTTCAAATTTTATTTCATACTTTTTTGTTTAGTTCCAATTCAGATTCCCTTTCAAATTCTACTTCGAGTTCTGCATCAGACTCAAATTCAGATCCTGTTTTTATACTCTAATTCAGTTAACTTATATCATTTCCAACATTATATTGTTGTACTTCAACTGAAGCGTATTTTTAATTATAAAATTTTATTCATAACAACATTGTTTCATTTTATGTAAAAAATACACAAGTTACTACTTGTGTATTCATTCTTGTATAAGAATTATTGATACTCAAGAAATAAATTCGTTTTGTGTTTGTTTAAATGTATTTGTGAAATATACGAATATACGAAATGGTTGCACACCTCAACCATCATGTATGTATTTAGTAGATTTTAGGATAGATTTCACAGATTAACAGTTTTAATTTTATCAGTGTTATATTCATTTCTGTTTAATTTCTTGTTAAGACTTATTTATTCAATAAATGTTCATGTTTAATCGATGAATCGATTTAATTATTTTTAATTTAATAATAATTGAAATTTCGTAAAAAAAAGACAGATTTTATTTATTCCATAAGAAGAATTGATTTAAATATATTCGGAATGATATTGAAAAATGAAATATTAGAAAAGAGTTACATCTTTTTAAGCATCTTTTGAATGAAGGATGTTATTCGGCAGGATCGGTGCTACAATTTACAAAAAAAATAAAGTTTTTGTCACTTGTGTTGAAATTTTGAACCTTTTTCGAAAACTATTTCCTTAGCATTTTTATAATGTTTTCTGTTTACACTTTTGGACACATTGTTTTTTCATTTCAATACTCTTTTTTCAAGATCCCAATATCCCTCCTCTAGATTTAGCTTCGGGTAGTATGGGGGTTTTGCCTTACTAAAATAACACTTTACTGTTTCTGTACCACTGAAGGATTTGTTTGTTGTAATTGCAGGATACCTAATTACGCCAAATGTAAGTGGACTCGTTATGAAATTTTATGAATGGAAGAAGCCTTTTTTATAAATATTCCTTCATGTAGTATTGGTATTTAGACAGCTCTTTGCAACAAATGATAAGTTTCTTTTGCTGCAATTGTATGTTGCCAATTAGCAGCAGTAATATTTTTTTAAAAACTTGATTTAAATTTTCGAAAACTTACGTTAATTTTCTTGTTTGCCCTCTGAATTTTTAAGAGGCCTATAAAATTTAAGCAGAAACTTGTTAACCCTCATCAAACTAACCTTTTCATACCAAATTGTCAGAGAATTTAGCTAACTGGACTGCTTTCCTACCAGACGTTTTTGAAAGTTCTCTAAAAATGACATCTATTCTTTGTTTGTCTTTTGAAACTTCAAGTGGATTTTTCCTTCTTCCTGAACTAGGCATTCTATCAACAGACATGTTCTCCCGACCTTTGAATGATTGACCAACTTTTTGTAGAACCAAGTTGGGTTTTGTTGAACATTATTAATAATATGGAATTTTTTCTGGTTACTTTTTATAATCAGATAAGTAATATATACACTTGTTTGCCATTAAACATAATAACTGACAAAGACTATTTGATATGAAAAACGTGTGATAGGATTTTTTCGATCTGACTTCTTGTAATAACGCTTTTTAAAATAGAACTTTGAAATTCATAATATTCGACTGAAAATTTATTTTGGGAATTATTAAAAGTTATACAAAAGACTTCTCAAACAGTTTGTTTGAAAATATCAAAATGTAAGAAGATTTTTTGGTGTTGTAGCATATTTAACTTTCTTTTGACTTTTTATTCCCTAAATTAGCTTCCTCTGCTTTGTTGGTAACAACCATTTTGAAATATCTACATTGAATTTAATTTTATTTATTTTATTACTTTTTTACGTGAAACAATATAAAATGAATGACTTTTTAGGTTTTTTCCTCACACCCCCACTTCAACAATAAAACTGACATTAAATTCCTTGTTTCGTCCTCAATATTCTTTAAATACTAAAACAAATTTGTAAGGATTACAAAACAGGACAATAACAAACGGTAATAAACTGATAACAATTCTACAATACAAAGTAGTTAACGAAAACTTAATACAATTGGTAACAAAAGCAACAAATACAACTTTATTAAAATTACCATACAAACTCAAATATATTATGTTTTGTACCCTACACCAGGGTAGATGGTTGGGGTATTATGTGTTTGAGCTGATGTTTATAACATGCAGCCATAATGATGTTGCTCCTACCTTTAAGTATATAGTTCGACTTATAATCACTTTCTGTGTCGATTTAACAATGTAGGTCCAGCTGGTTGTCCGTCCGGCTGACAATTTTTGAGATGATAAAGTAATATTGGGTTCATAAAAAAAGTAACATTGGGCTCATAAAAAACCAATATAAAGCAATTTTAATGGAATTTTTTAGACATAAGTCTTATGATATTTTTAACCGACATGTCAAATTATGCGAGGGTTGGTCCAATTATCCCGTACAGACCACCTTCCAAAAATCACTTTAATGGGTATAAACCTCACATATACTTTGGTATTGTAAAAGTAATTGATCAAGTTAAGATAAATGTAAGCAAAACCTGATTTGAGAAATTATACGAGGATCGTTCTTTACTTTTTCGTAATTGTCATTAACAACCAACATTGTAATGTAGGATGTTACACAGTCGGGCTTGACCAACTATAAAAATATTACTTGTTTTTCATTATAAATGATAACAAAATGAGATTCTTATTAGTGTTATTAGTGTAACAAACTTTATTTTAGTCGAAAAAAAACAACTCAGACCAAATAAATAGATAGTTATTTTAAGAGTGTGTTAGTATGTTATTTTCGTAATTGTAATAAATAAAATAATCTTTAACATAATGACTGGACTTACAGCAACAGTTGTTTAAGTTGGAGTTAAAATGTAAGCATGTATTAGTAAAAGAAATAAACTAAAGAAAATGTATTTGTATATATAAATATTATGTTGTTCTTTATAGAAAAACGATAAAGGATAATAAGCTGGGCAGGATTTTTATTATAGGAATTTCTTATTTATGTCATATACGAGAGCGACGTAAAGTTAAATTTGTAAAAGTAACACCGGATAAAATCAATTGATCAAAATTTAAAGTTAAAAAAAGATCAATAAACATAAAGATTTTCTGTTAAATTAAAATTTTTAAAACAAAAAAATATTTTCAAATAAATTTCGCGAATTCAATACAGATGATGATTGGGCTTTTAAGCTTATAAATGTCACAGCTGTAAATATATTTTTATTTAGTTTATTATTTCAAGATAAAGCCCTTAATAGAACCAATTTCAAAAATCAATTCAAAGTGCATAAATAAGAAAAAGTTTGTACTGTGATATTTTGTATTTTTAAGATTTTTTCCATTGCCTCATTTTAGGCTTCTGAAATAAATCACCATCTTATACAGTTTGCTACAATTTTTTTGTTTCTGTTATCAGTCCTTGTTCCTACTAAATAGGTGGTTAGTCTGCAGTAGCAGATTCTAGAATAAAACGGCTGCATTTGGCGCAGCTTAGACCTCCTTCTTATTTTGAAGTAAGGGACCTTACAAGTCATTGAGATTTCTACCTATTTTTCTAAGCTTGCTTGACGGTCCATATGTTCTTATAGGTTTAATATCAATCTTTATTAGATGTAAGGATGTTTTAAAAAAATATAAATCATAAAATCTAGTTCTACGAGAGTCGCTGCCTAATTTGTCATAACTGTGTACGGTCTAAACCAATTATTACACTTTTACTTCTTTTGAGAGGAAACCAAATAAAAAATACCAAATAGGAAGGAAGATATATATTTAGCTTGGTCATCAATAAAGTCAATTTTGTTATTATTCTAAATAAATATTATAGCAAATTAGAATTGAATTAAAAGAATAATATCCGTATTAATTTCCTCATTTTAATAAAAAAAATCCTGTATACAAAAAAATATAAAATAAATAAAAAAAATGCTTTAAGAATTTGTTTTTAAATCCTAAACTATCAAACCCAATTTTGTAATAGAATTTCTTTTGATATAAAAATAAATTAAAAACCAATAAAACTACAAACTTAACAATTTTATTGTTCCAAAAAGATGTTTTCAACGTATTTTGTTTTAAAGATAGAAATTTTCTTAAAAATACTTAAATTTTTATGGAGAAAATAAAGTTGATTCTTATGATCACATTTGCAAAAAAAAATTGTAAATATGTTTCTTATTTCATCAATAACACCTACACGCACACACTCTCCAATTGAAGTAATAAAGTTTTTACTTTATTAAAGTCACGTGGGATTTTTTCAATAGATTTTTATTGGAATTTGTTTGTCCTTACTTACACAAACACACTCGCATATACTCTCACTCAAGAGGCAAAAAATCAGAGTATGGAAAAACTCAGAGCAAAATTCTTAATTTCCAATGATCTTTAGATTTAGGACTAAAAAATAAAACTCTTTTTTTGTTTTACTCTTCTTTCAGTTAAAAGTGAAAAAAGAAAAAAATTTAACTTGCTCTAAAAATGCGAAATAGTAAAAAACAAAAATATGAAAATAATAATAATAATAATAATAATAATAATAATAATAATAATAATAATAATAAAATAAAAAATAAAATAAAATACAATAACAAAATTCATATAAATATATAAAGATACAAACTTCCCTTTTTCTGCTTAATAAATAATTTTTTACTGCTACATATGACTTCAAAAAAATGTTTGCGAAATATTCATTTTAAAACTCATTTTTTGATTTCGCTTTTTTATTTTTAAGAATTTAAAGAACTTTAATAAGCGATACACAATTCGACCTTACGAAGAATAATAAAAAGAGTCGAACACCGTACCTTGTAAAGAAAATGTAAGGGAATTTTATAAAAATTATATAAACATTAAAAAATATAGAAAATAACCAAAATTACTTAAAGGTCTTGAATGTGATAATAAGAAATTGTATCTTATAGATCTTTAGAGTCTGTGAGAAAAAAAAAACAATAAAATAAAATAACTTTCAAATACTCTGTGGGGAGTAATATAATGAAGTAAATATATAATAAATTGGGGTTTTAAATAAAAATTTAATAATTTTCTTTATTCAAACAATAAAATTTATATTTCCTGAAAAAATGTCTTAAAAATATATTCTATTCTTTAAATATCAGCTTAACAATTTTAGTTCCCTTCATAAACGGTAGTAAATAATATCACGTATGATAAATATTTCTTAAAAATATCACTCATACGTTTTGCTGTGTGAACTTTTATTACATGTTATTTATAAATAAATTTTATGTTAAATACCACCCGCAAGGTATCTATATTAAAGCATTTGGTAAAGTAGATATTTTTATTTGTATTATAATCTATAAAATAATTTATTAATGAGTTAAATTTCATATATAAAATTCTTTTAAAGGAGATGATAACTTTAATGGTTGAAATTAGATCTTATAACTAAAGATTAACAAAAATCTCTGATACTTTTTCATTAATTTCACTTTAACTATTGTAAATGAAATTATATTCAGCAGTAAAAAAGCACAAAATATTTTAATTTTAATAAAAATTAGTTTATGGATTTAGAGGAAATGATGAAAATTTAAATCATTGGCGTAAATTCCTTTTATTAAACGTTTCCATTTGCTGCAAAAAAGTCATAACTTAAAAAATCTATTTTTTCAGAAGACTTATTTTTAATTTTTTTAAAGAAGCATATTTCTTGGAATTCATGATTGAAAACTTTATATTTGGTTAATTTTTCAAACGCTTACAAAAAACCTGCAACATCCACAGGTGCGCAACCGGAATAATGCTTTATTTCTGGTAATTATCAATGAATTATATAAGAGGCATATAATGTATATATGCATTTTTTTTGAAATCCTGTTTGATATATGAACAATTCATTCATAAAATGCAGATAATAAGATTCATTATGTACTTAAAACGAAGGACAATATATTGTGGTTAACTATAACGAATGTACCATAACCATAATATATAGAAATAGAGCAACATATTATAGTTCTTTTTTGTGATTTTGATAAAATAGTCGGGCCATGAATATATTTTAAAACATTTCGCGAAAACACAGAAGGAATGCCATAATGGCTTAAACTAGAGAACTTTATAAATTTTAAGAAATAAACCATAATTGGCCACTCTTGGTTTTAAAGGCCCCCAATAAAAAATAAAAAGATAAAGAAAACTTTTACTATTATAAAATATTTGTGAAATATGTGATCTTTTTAAAAACTTTATAAAAAACTAAAATTGTATCCAATTCCTAAAAAAAAAAAAACATTCCGTCAAGTAAAAGTATAATAATCATTTATGTTTTTATTAAAAAACGAGTCGGAATATTAAATTTGGCTATTCCAATTCTTGAATTCCCAGATATGTATTGATAGCAACAACATATTTTTTTACATGGAAAGTTCTTCCATAGAATTTCAATGTCCACTCAGATATTGATTTATAGCTTTTTACAAACCTAAACTAACTTGCACTTTTTAAAAAGAATTTTTTTTTTTAATTAAAAATCTGGGCAAATTTAATGAGGCCCTGACAATTAGTCCTTAGTACCTCTCCCCCGATCCTAACCGTCCTTCATTTTGTCTAGTAAAACATTTCCTTCATAAAGTGGTTGGGATTAAATTCGAAAATTTTCGCAGTTAGAGTCCTTTAAATATCCGATTATAAATTTTAACCTTGCATGAGAGCTACCTCTTCCCCTAATCCTATTCGCTCCACATTTTGTCTTGTAAAATAGCTACTTAAAAAAGTTATTGGGACTAAATTTAAAATTCTTGATGGAGTAGTTCGTACTACTCGACGTCCACTGTATGGTTACCCTCCCAAATATTTTTTATTATCCATACTAATTAAATTAGTTAATTGCGCTATATATTGTCCAATTCAACATTATATTATTTACTTATTTATTTTAAATTTCTCTTTACTGTTCAATAAAATGAACAAAGATTTTTTTTAAATCTAAAATGCTGCCAATATAAAACCACATTGTGGTTAACACCGCGTATGATTAATATTTAATAAACCAGCAAAAACTTTCAACTTTCATAGGTGTTTTTATTTTTAATGATTTATTTTTTAAATTTTATACACTTAAATTCATATTAAATAGACGGTTTATTATTTTCAAAGTTTATTTTTCTAGGTTTTACTTAACACACAAGGGATATTACCCACAAACACAAATATAACGATATAATATATGCATATTGGTATACATGTATATAAGGCAATATTCAAAAGTTTTTATTTGTTGAAGAAATATGTATAATTTGAAACCCAAATGAGTTAAAGTAATATATATTTAATTCCCAATACATTTAAGTCATTGGTGAATTGTATTATTTTAATTAATTTAAATGTTATATATATATATTATATCTTTAAATGTGATATAATAGTTTTAATGTAAAATTATAGCATTTTAGTTGAAATTATTTAAATTTTGTTTAATTTGTTTTATTGCAAATAAAATTAAATATAAATTTATAAAAATCATATGCCCCATATGCTTCCATCATACCGAATTAAATATTAATCATACGCATTAGTGTTAAAATTCATATATGAAAATCACTTGTTATAATCTCCTAGAAATAAAAATCCTTTTTAAACACATTATCCTGACACATTAAAATAAAATATATATACATAAAAATATATTTTGTTCATGTTATATTCAAACTTTTTTATACACTACACCACCGTAAGTGGTTGGAGTAATATGCGTTTGTGCATTTGTTTGTAACATACAGAAGAAAATGATATAACGCCCTGTTTTAAGTATACCATTCAATTTCTTAGTCGATTTTACGATATCCGTCCGTTTGTCTATCTGTCTCTCTGGCTGACTGTCCATGTAAACCTTGTGAACACTATACAGGTCGCAATGTTTGTGATATCTAGATGAAATTTGCTACATATTATTTGTTGAAATTGGTCATATTCAAAATTGGTAATATTTTAGGTTACCTTCACACAAATATCCTTCCGGAACGGGGTATTTAGGTTACTAAAGTCCTAAATGTAGAGCGATTAATGGACCTTTTTACATATTTTTATTAAAGACATATGTTTGAGACGATCTAAAAAAATTCAAGAAAAAACTTTATAATGTTCTTCGGTCACTGGTTCATTTCATATATATTTGTATTTTATTATTATGACAAAAAATAACCAAATTCCATTAGCACAAAAATATGACCACCTTCAAAGTAGGAATACTATAAGAAATAATGTGGATGTTAACACAGAAGCATATATATTTACTATATGTTCATATTTAGAATGTAGTCTATTTGTGTGTTAGTAATTAATAGAAATATGTTTATTTACATATTCAAAGACGATATATAGATTCGTGCATATGTACATATTGGTTAAGTTTTGAACAATACTGTATGTCATCTGCAGCAATTATTTTAAGTACAAAAATAAACAACAAATAACAAAAATAAATTTCTTATTAAACATCAAATCAAAAATACTCAAGTATATAAATACTTCAGTTAAATTTTTGTATTATCTATCAAAAATATATATTTCTATTAAAATTACATAATTGTTATTATCCTTTCTTAATCGTCAATTATTAGTAATAAATACATCACAATTGCTTTCTTAAATGCAAATAATCACTTCAATTATTTGATGTTTTTATTATCATTTTTATTTTTATCAAATTAAAAATTGAATAATTTTTTTTTAATTTCCTTTGAATAACATTTTCTTATTTCCTCTTTTGTACACTTTAAACCAATAAAATGTGATTGTTTACTTTCTGTTTTCCTTTACATTTTAAATTTGCATCTTACATTACAGTGAATTTGCCTGCATTTAAAATACAAATGGAGAATTTTATTTTAATTTTGTCTTTATTTTTTGCAGCAATAAAAATTCATTTAAATTTACTAACAATATTGTTGTTAAAGTTAAAAACATTTTTTTTGCTTTTGATAAAATTTAATTAAAAACTAAGAAATGAAAATTTGTTTGATACATGATGTCTTCAAGTAATGATGTTTTTTAAAAATTTAATTATTTTCTTTACTTTGAAGGGAAATGATAAGTTAATTTTAAAGAAATTAATTAATTAAATTTCTTTGTTGTTAAAATTTAAAAAAATTACATTTTCATAAAATAATTAATTAAATTATCATTAAATAACTTATAAATGCTTAAGATATAATATTACTTCCTTATATCACTTTATCATGAAATTGTCAGTTATTATCCAAAATTATTAAATTACAGAGTTTTAAAAAAATAACAATAATTGATTTGTAATTTAAATAAAAAACATATTGTGGTTATGAGGGCATATATAATTGTTGATGAATAAAAAGCTATTGAAGTATCATACGGAGTGAGATATTCGGCTATGCCAAATCTTCAATACCCTCCATCACAAATTCGTATAAAATGAATACGTTATATTTCTTACATACTCACATTCACACAGACACTAGCAGATTTATACCATCTGTCAAAGTTTTTCTTAAATATAACAGTTAATAAGTCATAAACTAGTCATATCCTTGGCCATAACTTGTTTCCTACTAAACCGATAATTTAATAATTAATGAAAAGTTTTTGGCATGAACTTAGATGTTGCCTTAGATATCGGTTTATATCTTTTATTATGCTGAAACAATTTTGCTGGTTTTTATATAGCAAAACTTTTGAGAACTAAGACAGAGACTCAGGCCAGATTTCAGTGCCAACAACAGACAGACACAGCTAAATCGATTCAGATTTTGATTTGATGTAAGAATATATATACATTATTTTGGACACCCTTTTGTGACCTTCAATTTTCTTTTTACAAGTGCTCAATATTTCTCCATTGGCCTTAAGTCCTGACAGTTTGGTACATTACTAATTAGTACCAGTCAAGGATTTGTTTACCATAGTGACATCATGAAAAATCAGGCCAAAAAAAGGGACACATTAAAAATTCTTATGAATGGAAACAAAATTATGAAAATTTAATGAAAATTTTGCTATTTTTAGAGTCAATCATACCAGAAACTTTTTGAATACTTTGGAGTTCTGCCATTACGTACGTTTCGTCATCAGTTATGCAGCAAGAATATTTTTTAAGAAAATTTGGCTTTATTTTCCGCGTTTTATTTTTGGCCTCTTGAAATTTTAGCAGCGTTCCTGAACCTTGTATGTATTATAAATTGCACTGACAATATATTTGATCTCACTCCTTATCAAAGAGACTGCAACTAGTATTTTAGAAATTTGTCAGAATCATGGGAAAATATATGACCGATGAACAAAAAAAAGTTTTGTCGAATGTATACCATTGCGACTCATACTGAACTGAACAATTTTTGATGAAAATACGAAAATTAAATTTATTTCTACAACGCAGTGAAATATGGTTTCACGATAATGAGATTTGAAGAATAAACAAGTACGAATGCTATTTTCCACCACATATGCATGTGAATTAGATACATGGTTCCTTTATTCACATTTTAATACTAACATATACATATACCCTACAAACACATAGCAAATATATATAAAAAGAGTTCAAGTACACGTTACTTAAAAAGTCTTTAAATTCCTTACATTTTTCTAGCAAACCCATTTTGGTATTTTTTCGAGGTAAATATATATGTATATATATGTTACGGTAAATTTTTTATTTTATTTGCTAAAATATCTTCTTCTATTTAATTTAGAGGTTGCTTAGATATTGGTCTATATCTCTCAATATAATAAAACGATGTTGGTTTTAATTAAGATTTCTTCAAATACAGTTCGAGTTCACTGAGATCTGACAATTATTGTGTATGTGAACGTGACATTTCTAAATCAACTTAGATATTTATTTAATGCAATAATATATATATGTATGAATATATATGATTTATGGGGTCAAAGTTGAAAAAAATTAAACCAACAACGTCAAAGAAAAGGAAATTTCCTATAAAATCAATATTTACCCAAAAATAATTAAATTAATTTTTCAAAATTGATTATTTTATTTATTTTTTCTTTAAGAAAATTGCTGAGTCGACGGAAGAAGCTTCCTTAATTTCATTAAAAATCAAAACGAAAATTATCTAAATAAAATGTAGCTGCTATTTTTAGAATCTAAATGTTCTTCTTCTTTTACTCAAATTAAGTCTTGATAATAAGTACACAAAAAAATTATGGGCCACAATTTATTTAGTCAATCTGAATATAAATGTCTGCTTACATTAAGAAAATTACGTGACATTTTTACCGAAAACTTCTTGTTAATGCCGTCTTTATAGGAGGAATCTTACCCTTATGCGTTCAAAGGAGAAAAAAATTATTCACCGAAAATTGCCATGAATTGAAGGGTCATAAACATTTATATACAGTTCTGAACAAAACTATTGGCACAACAAGTGTAGTTTTCTTTATTCCCAATTCTTAGCAGTTTAAAAACTTTTTTAGACGAATTCAAAATCAAGTTATAATGCATTTGTAGTAATACAATTTTGATTTCGGCGAACCTAATGGACAAGCTCTTTTGCTTTATGACTTTATCCAAACCCTTTGGCATTGAATGGTCTAAATTTATTGTAACTTTCTATCCGTTTTTTGTTCATTCTTTCTTTAACGCATTTTTAAGATCAGATTTAGTTAAAATAGGTCGCCTCTTGAACCGTATGTTCAGTTCTTCCCACAAATGCACATGATGGATGCGGTAGGATATGAGCCTCTTTGTAAATTAACCACAGACGCACATCATGAGCTGAATGTTTTGGATCGTTGTTCTGTTGGAATGTGAAAATTGTTTGTAAATTTTATTTTTTCGCATATCTTCTTTTAAAATATTTAAATAAACTTTTTTATCCATAATGTCGTCTATGAATCCACCCTCAAATGACATAAAGCCCTACACCATTACACCACTTTTGCGGTATTTAACAGTACTGTAATGGAGTAAATATTTTTGTTGTATTCCTGTTGGTCTTCAACTGCAATTTCAATAGACGTTTTTAGAATTGCGTTTCATTGTTTGGACAAATTGGATATATTCTTGGCGACCTATTTGGGCATATAACTTGGCTTGATTTTGCAGGTTCTGAGACAATACTTTTGTTCGGCAAACTGATGACTTTTTTAAAGAAATTATTAAATTTAAAATATGTTTTATATATTTAGAAAAATAAGTCTTTGTATTAGTAAAACAACTTATAGTTGTACGATATTTTATTTTAAAATTTGATTAAAATGACAACAAAATTAAGATAAAACATTTGATGCTTGCTGTGCCAATAATTTTGTTTTCGACTGTTTAAATTATGTGTAGCATTTGGAAAAATAATTAGTATATGTATAATAAAATATTTAATAGCTTATAAAACGATAAATAACAATTTATTTTTATATTCTGAATTTAATTTCAATTTATATCTGATTACTTTAATTCCAATTCCTATCGAATTGTTAATTATTTAAGTGAGATTTTAAATTACCACACAATGATTATAATACTTTATCAAGGATACAAAATTATAATCATTTATATACCATGACTAAACAGCGGTCAACTTATATAATTATAGAGTGACAAAGAATCAAGGGAACAGACATTATAATTTTAAATTTTTCAACAACATAATAGAAATCATTTTGTATTCATTTGTATTTGAAAAAATT